>JAOWAT010274404.1:0-19639 GCA_028571025.1 Longipedia americana
AATCCCGCAGTGATCGACAGAATGAAAATGCAAGTGGTCGAAACCCCGGGAACTATCACTTAATTAAAAAAGAAACGAGTTCTGGTTGATTTTAAAGCTTGATAAGCAGGCGATCTCAAAATAAAAACATCATCAAATAGTCATCTAAATGATCACCTCATATTTATTTGATCTATTATTTAAATTTATCAATTATTTTTCATTTAACTATCTTTGGAAACAAATCATGGCCAACCGAGGTAGAACCAACACTGAGTAAATCCTCCTAACTTCTCGCCTGGAGTCGATGAAAAATATACCAGACGACATTTTCGAGGAAGATTCACAGAAAGCAAAAGAACGAGTCAAACCCACAATAGGAATACTCCCTGCTGTTACGAAAAAATGGATTTCTGAAAAACGTATTGATCTTTAGTAAGAAAAAAAGAGGTAATAAAAACTCAAAGAAGTCATACAGCAGAATAGAGTCCGGCTCATTGTGCATGAATTTGTAAACAGGATCTCCAGATATCATATCAAAGGTGCTCCTCCTAATTTCACTCAGTTCAAAGACGCAAAACGGAAAAAAAGAAGCTAACAATAGAGTATCCCAGGAATCAGGTTGCCGGCCGAGCTTCAGCTATTTGTGGGGTTTCTTTGCGTGATAGGTATCCTACTGTGTTACTTCTTGTCATCTTTCCAGGGTTTCCTGATCGGATTCAGATAAAGTGCCGTAAACACTGCTACTGTAATTGTTTTGAAGATACTGTCATCGGTATTCATCTTCCTGTATCTTTTGATGATTACTCTTCACAAAAAGGACAAACAAGGAGTGTAAATTAGCTCACTCAGAAAAATCACGGAGTATAATTTCGCCGATATCACATATTACATGCTGATCGTGATATTTCTCAGCTCAATCTTCTTTAATATCTTCACAAATCAAGCAATGGGCATCGTCATGTTTTGTATTTCTTTGTTTGGAGTTCCAGTAATCTCAAAGCAGATTTCTGATTTTAGATTGCTTTATGCTGGGAACTTCTTCGTCAATCAATACTCAAGACTGGTTGTTCTAGTAGGGTTTATAGTGCTCTTCACCCATTTAATTGGCACTATTCTCCTGGCAATCTCTCTCATCAATGGGTTTGGTGTTGGCTGGTAGGAACCAATTGCTACCGAATTTTGGTATGTCGTGTACATCTGGTCATTCTATTGGGCCGCAACTATAATGATGACAGTGGGTTTTGGTGACTTCAGTGCGGCGATATGGGAAGAAGCTCTCTTCATAGCATTTCTCGAAATATTGGCTGTAATGGTCTTGGCTTATGTCATCTCAGAAGTAATGAACATTATCACGGACTTGAGAGCATATAGCGTAGAAACTGAAGCAGACGTTGGTGTTTTTAAAAGAATGCTCAACCAAAATGACATTCCAGCTTAATTGCAGTTTCAGATCCTTTCATATATCAAGTAGTCTGGATAGATAAAAAGAAATTTTTAATTCGATTAGCAAAAGTAACTCTTGGATAAGCTTCCGTCTAAACTCAAGACATAGTTCCTTTCGGAAGCAAACAAGCAAATTTTTTTGAAACTACCCTTTTTCGAGCACATGAGTAGAACCTAAACTCTGATACATTTTGCCAACACGATTGAAGGAAAAGTGTTTTACCCTTCTGAAGAAATCACCAAAAACAATGCAGCAGTTTAGTATATCACAATCCTAAGAAGTGGGCAAGTTGGACTGGCCTACCGAAAGCATAATTCCAAATTCAACGGAATCGTCCTGCACAGCATAACAATTGACAATAAAGATGACCCTCTTCTCCTCAACATCGATATGTTCGATCCATACAAAATGCTTTCAATGGACATCATCACATAGGACTACTCTTTTTGCTACCTGCTCAGCTTTAAGGATTTTATGGCCGGTCTGAAACAGTACGCACTCGACTATGAATACTATTTCAGTCTCATTCACAGGCATTAGATGGTTCCCCAATCCTGGGGGTTTGGAATTTAATGCGAATATTGCCCGCATCACCCGGGATCAGGGCCTGAAGGTGAAAAATACACTGATCTCCCTTGTGTGGGACATGACCATACGGTTTTTGAATGTCCAAAACTACATTATATGCCATACAAGCAGCAAATCGTCAGGAAAGAAATCTACCACCTTAACAAAAACAAAAAGGTGTAAAGGTCAAATTTTATTAAAAGAACGATAAAATCAGCTAGAAAATAATTTTTAAGGCCACTGCGTCTTTGGAAACCGTTTTTCAAAAAGTGTTCATACAACTGGGGAGTAAGAAAACAGGGGTAAACCCAGGAAGGCTTCTTTAGTCGATAAAAAAGATCTAAGATTCAGTAGCTTCCTCCTTTAAAGCTTCAATCTATGTCATCGTAGTTTAACAACAAGTCGCGATCAATGCCAGTAGAGTAACAATAAATGCAAATGGAGTCTCAATAATTTAAAAAGAGGGTGTAGGATGACAGGAGTAAAGAAAAATAACTCGAGTAGCGTATAGAAATCGTGCTACTCCAGGCCTTGGACAAACATTGCTGCTAAGAGTCTGGAATTCCGTAGGATAGTTTCCATTAGTTTAACGTTGACATACCTCACGATTACACCAGTTATTTCCTGATTTCAAATCCTTCAAGGCTAATCGATTTCCCACTTGGCAAGGAAAATAGGGAAAGAATGAGCGTTGTCAAGTTTATGCATTGATGATACGGAAACTCAATTATTTGAATACAAATTACATATAGCAAAGAATAATGAATATCTATTTGATCCCTATCACACTATTTTTAATTCTCGTTTAAGTTAATCAAACAACAAAAAATGGAGCTTGATACCGAGGTAAAAATAGTAAAGACGGTGAAAGGGTTTTTTCAAAAAGTCCACCAGGAATATGAAGCACGCAATCAGCGACATTTGAAAATTCTCTTCAGGGAAGTTTACAATGATCCAAATTATCTCAATCTCTCCTCCGACAAATGGAGCACTCACATTTCCTTTTCAATTTATTCCAGCATCGACAAGCTAGGAGAGTACTTCGGAAAACTCCTGGAAGGCATCAAAGAGTACCATGTGTAAAGAACTACTAGTAGTTTGAAGAATGCGTTCGCAGTTCACATGAGGGTGGTGATTATGGTGTTGAAGTGCTTCTAAGAGGTAGGGGATGATGATTACAGTTGGCTATACGATGCATTGAGGAAAGTCATCAGGGCCACGAAAAGGATATTTTTCGACGCCTACAAGTTTTGTCTTCACGATGGATCAAGTTCGAAAATAAAGAATGATTTGCTCAACACCCTCCAAAGATACAAAGCGGCAAGATCTCTCAGCAAAAGTCTCAAAGGAGTGGTGCTCCCGCTGATTGATAACATGCAGGTGTCTATTCTATTCTCCTTCCACAACTATGAGCAAATTCAAAGGCTTCTGTACGCTCCTCGTCCCTATGAATTTGAGGGAAATCATCCAGATATGAATAACTTTTATTTCCAAAGAGGGAAGTTCGCACTAGTCAATGAAAGAATGATCTAGGCTTCTTAGAATTTCCAGAGTGTCATCAAAAATGTTAAAACTCCGGCTCAAAAGAGACTTGTATTAAAATACTGGATTCCCTGCAAAATTTTCCTCGGAGAAATGTTCAACTCGAAGCCGGGACTTGAAGACGAAACGTTTCCAGAGTATGAAATTCTTACAAAATCAATTGTCAAAGCTAACTTCAGAGAGTACAATGAGGTTGTTCAAAAATACCAAAAAGTATGGATTAAAAGAGGATTGTATTTACTAATGGATAGACTAAGGTTGATAGTCTGGAGAAACCTGATTAAAAAAGTGCATCAGGTGATGGGGGAAAAAATTGATATTGAATATATCGAAAAAGCAGTTAAGATATCTGGAGGATAGGAAAATCTGAACTAATGCATCTGCATCGTCAGCAATCTCATTTATGAGGGCTTTTTGAAAGGATATATTTTCCAGAACGAGGCAAAGAGAACATTAGTGCTTAAAAAGTCAGGAGGAGCATTTCCTAAGCTCAAAACAATATTTGGTGATAAATGAAGGTATTTTTATCCCATTTAGAACAATGATCAAGTATATATACACAGCTATAAATAATTTTTTTTGCGAGTAAAAATAAATTTCATAAAGAGTTAAAGAAAGTAAAATGAAGATTCGGGATACTACAAGATCACCGAACATAGATAGCCCTATTCTGTTTAACCAGTTCCATTTTCTTTTCTACTTAGAAGTATAGAGTTTATTCGAATTAAGAGCAGTTCCTGAGTTCGAAGTAGTCAAATTCGATTATCTTATAGCCTGCAGCAAGTAAAACTCCATTCCTATATGACAGCTGCTATTTACATTAGTAGTTATCAACTGTATAACCATCGAAGGAGTTTACAAAAACCAGAATTTTTTACTTTTACAATTGAAAATTAACTGGGAATCCAAAAACAAAAGAGTGTCTTTCGTATTGAATTTCCAAGGCATCAAATATGTTTTCAATTTTCTGTTCCTGACTTAGGTCGACGACCTTAAAATATTAGTGACTGCCTTTCGAGACAGTGTCTTTGCACTTTTAAGGATACAATTTCTTGACTATTTTAGAGATTTGGTTTGTGTGATAAGTCTCGCCTTGCGTTTTTTAGTAGATTTTCCAGAAATATTCAGGAAGCTATGGTCTCTTTATTTACTGAGATACTATGATGGAGTACTATCCCACAGTCGTCTTTGCAATGGAATTGAAGAGAATCGAAAACTTGTAGCTTAGCACTGAGAAAACATGAACTTATCTCTAATAGACCAAAAATCTCGTGGCATCCAGAAGTCTTTGAGTTTAAGAATATTTTTTTTAAACCCATCTCCCAAACTATTCTTTCACATAACTTTTAGTCGTTGAACCACTTGCTACCACAGTTCTCCATATGTTTGCTCCACAATGCCTATACATTCTTGTAAAAAGCATGGCTAAGTTCATCCCTTTGTCATTCCTTGTTACGAACTGTAAGCATAGCTCGCAATGTTTTATCATTAACTCCGGTAAAAATTCTAAAGACTATGCGTGGTTGTTAGAGTACTAGCCAAAAGTTTGAAGAAATTCAATTATCAGCTGTGAATTTTTTTCGGATAAACTGCTCAGCACTTGTTTTTTTTCCTAGCTATTTTATAGGCACTCTTTTTTTAATATTTCCAGTTTGCGCTTCAAAAAAACCCCTATATGCCTCTGAATATGTCTCATTAAGTTTTTTAGTTGAAGTTGCTCCAAAGAACTGCAAGATTTTTTAAGTAAATTTGCAGCCTTTGTTATGCTATATGCTAACTATGAAGTTTCCACTGCCGATTCTCCCTCGTTAACTTTTTGCAGGTTATAAATTAGAATATTAAGCAAGCCACTGTCTTCATAAAAAGGATATGAAGATTTACGTGCTTTTAAATCTGCTGAGTACTTGTCAGCAAAGAAATTAGTCAGTGACAATAAGGAAACAGCGTCCATTCCTATTTTTAGTTTACCGTTCATAAGACTTTTGATAACCTTATGCTTTAAGGGTTAAAACTGAGAACAGTCGCACTATATCACTGCCAACACCAGAGGTCCCAAACCAACGTCAATTTACTTGGCAGTACTGGAATTTTTGTGAATCTATCCCGTTCTAGCTAGTTTCATGATGTTATTGGCGAGAATAACACGATGATGTGAAACTTCTTTCAGCGTTTTTCCAATATCTCTTGATGACAAGGTTTTGATTTCCTCCACCAGATTCTTGGTCCCTTGGGGGATTACCGCCCATTTTCTTTGCCAATAGGAGTTGAGTTTCAACTTCTCAGTGTTTTCAAGTTTTTTGAACATCTTGGGATTATCAGTCATCTGCGAATATGGAAACTAACTACTGACAACGAAGTTCCCGAGCCGAATCCTTTTTAGCATTATTAAATTATGATAAAAGACAGTTTTAACGAGGTTTTTAATCGTCACGGATAAGTTGAATCAAGATACTTATTCCAAGAACTCCGGGTCGATCTCAATTTCATCTCCCACCCGACTGTCGATGCTTTCGTCGGGATTTTAGACTTGCCTTTTCATTCCGGCAATGATTAAATTCATTTCCTCATTTTGCTTGCCTCTCTGTTTCAAAAGCTACTAAAGCTGACGAATATAAGTCTATTTCTAAGCTTCATCGGCAAATTGATCCCTTAATAGATTAGCGAGTTACCTGAATTAAAACTTTTTAAGAGTTGAACTGTCCAGTGATAGCAATTGTTTAACTTTTTCTCCGTCTTTCTTTTTTTACTTTTGAACTTTCATCAGCATTTATTCTTTCTAGTTTAACTTCTTGTTGAACTTATATCTCTATCGTTATATTTACTCGTTTAGTCTCGAGTTTTCCTCTCCCAGTGCTTGCATCTTCGCGGCCATGGTCTTCCTATCTTCTAAGGTCTGAGTCACTTCCAAACTCAGGATTCTTGCTTTCTTGGTGGGGTGTAGATCATCAAAGACCAGGTTAGGACATTGCCCAAATTCGCTGATTTGCACGTGCAACGCAGTCTTTTCCATCTTCGATAATGGCTTGTTAAAGTCTAGATTCTCCTGATAAGTCAGATAATAGAATAAATTATCTGAAGTTATAGCGTTTGTGCCCGTTTGTTTAAAACCAAAAACCAGATCTATCCACTCATTCAAGTGTGATGACACATAATCAGACTAGAAGGCAGCTCTCATTTTAAGCAGGAAGTCCTAGGCATTGTTTGCCCACTTTGGTAGCAAAACGTCGTCAATTGCCTACCCTTCGGGGGTTGAGCCCATTTATAACTTTTCGCTGTTGACCAAAAAGTCGCACTCGTTCATGTAAAATCTAAATCATAACAAAAATGCAATTACTCAGGAATTAGCTCTTTGAAATCAGCAACAGAATTCATACAACTATAGTACGCACTTTCCACGCACCTGAATATTCTATCAGACGGACTAAAAACTCCATTCTGCAGCTTTACAATAAATTCAGGTATTTTTCTTATCAGATAATAGCAAACGTATCCAGGTGTGGAGTAATGGGTTGGATAAAGATGTGGCGGATGAGTTACTGTTTTATCTCTCACCTGCATTTCATAAATGTCTTTGAGTTTTCTTAACCGATGTTTATTGATAGCTCCAATTGGTTTCCCCAAATTCCTGAAATTTTAATGGTTTTTCAAATCGTAGTCAGTGTCATAGTTGTGGAATATCCATGGGAAGACCGGGTACTGAGATAAATCGTTAAAAGATCTGTTTCCAAGCATATTGATATAGTTGAGGTACTGTACATTGGATAGCTACCCATTGGACCACATGTTGACAATTTAAAACAGTTCTAATTTGACTATTTTGTCCCCATGAAGTCTTAGTTGACGGTATATCGACTCCCTGATACTGTTGTTTTAGAAGGTAAACAGTAAAGAATATGGATGATTATACAACCATAGCTCAATCCCTATTTACTCGAATTGATAGCGATACTTGTTTAAGTATTTAATTTCACGAAAAGTGAATTGGACAGTCTCGTAGGATGGACAATTGATCAATGGGACGAATTTGACCCGATTTTTGAGCATGACCATCTGCCCATATTACACCCCTTCTATATTAATTCGTTTGCAGTCAAAAATATTCCCTTACTATAATTTTTACTACTTATGGAATTCAAGTAACTCCTATGTAGATTCTTACTGTGAGGCAGAAATCACGCTCTTGACCAGTTTGTCTTCGTCCAGGCATTTTGTTATTTCGTCGTACAGTTTGAGGAATCTGAGAATCTTGTTCTTGGAATTTGATTTGTTTATTTGAAACATGAAATTGTCCTAAGTCTAAACCAATATCAAGCACTCTTTACTTTTTAAGTGATATAAGGGGAAATTGGCTGTCTGTAAATCACAAATAGTTTTTGGACTTTGACTAAAAAGCAATTGTAGATTTTATCTTTTTAGTCGTTCTCGTTCTTCTTATGAGTGGGGTCATAGAGTCTTTGAATTAAACTTTGTTGTTTGAGAACTGTTCTTGCTTTTTCATTTTAGTTGCGATCCAAAATGTCCTTAGAATAATACTAACGGATACCGCTATGTGGTTCGCTCCTTTCGCTAGCATTTCCTAAAATGAAAAAAGGTGTTTACCTTAAGCTATCTCTCGTTTTTTTTGAGAGCCATCATTTTGTCAACTTTTTTCTGTTAAATATTTTTCATCATCCTCAACAAGACCCCACAACTGTATTTGATTCTTATCAAGGGCTTAGTCTTCATACTCGGCTAGAAAAATATGGATCTAGTGCAGAGATGCAACTTTCCCTCAATTCTGAAAATTATATCATCTGATGTTACTCTTCGTTTGTAGTATCCGCCAATAAATTCACATTCAGACTCATGAAGTACACTTCATTGTTCTATAGGAATATTAGATTAAATGGTTTTGGAGGCCTGCGAGTTCGATATTCCCCAAACATTTTTTTTATTTAAATTCCCAAATACGAAAAAATACGTGAAAATGTAACAATATAAATAAAACAGAAATCATTATTCGCACTCAAGGGCTTATTTTAAAAATTGAAAAGGATCCTTCGCTGTTGGGTGTTTTTCCTTAAAGGATCATCATTTTGTTTTATTTGTCTACTTACACACATGATATTTAATTTGTAAATGCGATGATGCCAGTTTTTTGTTCAAAACTTGGCATCTGATAGACTAGTACATTTCCAGTGCTCAAATGCACGAATAATTGTTGTCCAACAGCCCATATTTTTTTGAAGTGTTAGTTTCTGCTGTCAAGTTTAAGTTCCATTACGGTTTGAACATTGAAATTTAGTAGACAAATTACAAGTATTTCTGAAACCTGTTTTTGCAGATCTCTGACAGCTAGGAAGCAGAACGGCTGCCCATTACAAATGATGCTCTCACAGTCCATTAACTGCTTCATTGTCGGCAAGTTTAAAATATGAGAATCGAGAGTTTTGTTCCAAAAGCATATTTTTCCATCCTAAGTACATCCAACTATGATTGTTTCATCGTGAGATTTAACCTTTTTAATGAAAGATAGGTTTGAGGTCAAAGGAGCATTAAACTTGTTCGTTCCCAATGTGGTTATTTGATTTTCCAGCCACACTTTTGCCGCTTAATTCTTCGCTACCGTAATTAGAATGTTATTCTATAGGGCGATAATCTACAGAAGTTGGTTGTTGTGGGCATTTTCTATCTTTTCTGTCTTTCCCTCCTTGGGTTTGAAAAAAACAAGGTCATAGTTTGCATTTTTTACAGAATATATAATTAGGGAGTCTAAAGTTGTAATTTTTCCGATAGGACCATTTTATTTGAGAATATTATTGGTTACTTTTTCCATTGCCTTTGCCATTTAGTTGTACTTCATAAACATCAAAGCATCTCCACTTTGGAAAACGTAATAAGTTGCTCGATCTATATTTAAGATTTTAGAGCTATCCAACATACCAAATGGATTCTTAGCAGAGTAAAAAAGTCTTTTTATATTGTTTGATTCCGTAAAGGCATGCTTTCTCTTGTTAGGACACATTCCTTAATCTTATTGGCATCTGTTAAACATAAAATCCCCACAGACTGTTTGTTAAAACGTAGCCATTCTCGTATTTGAGTTATGAAACACCGAAGGATTACCCAACACCCGCTGTTGTTGGTGAGAATGAACTTGGGTTGGGTTATTGGCTTGATTTTGATGTAAAAATGGACACTGCCCAACCTTCAACTTATGGCATGATTCCCCAAATTTGCAGGGCATTCTACTTCGATCAATTTTTTCATGCTAGATTATATCACCTGATGGATGCATGAAATGACACTAACCATTTTTTCTTTTGTTGCAGGCTGCCCCAAACTTGCATGGAGTTTGACTCACCGGCTTTCTTGGTGGAAGGCTCTAGTTACGACCATCCGGACGGGGATTATTTGGATCCAGTTATGGGTGATAATAGTTGCACTTTACACCAAATTTACAGTTTTTTCCATAAGGACAAGGATCATGAGAAAATTTACATTATTTTCCTGCTTTGATATCTCGACAGTTTTGTTTAAAAGGACAAGGTTTTTTCCTTTAAGCAAACATCAATTCTCTTATATATAATAGTTCATTATTTAGGCGAAAGGGGTTAATAATAAGCGACATCCGGTCAATGCCATTGAAAGAATTGATAATCTGAATTTATGATGATTTAAATTCACTTATAGATAATTAATCTTTCAACAATTCACAAAAATTTAAGGATCCTCCAGCGGAGACAAGGCCATCAATTGCAGTGCCTCTCTAGAAGGATTCAATAGAAATATGTTCAACTAAGCCTTTTGACCCTTCCTCATAGGTACAAAAGGAGATTTGAATATGATAGTTCATAAACAACCAAAAAATCATGTCAATTTATCAGTGCCAAATACGACAAGTCACAGCTAAACCTTCATTTTGGGGCACCATAAGCTTACGCCATTCGTTAAATTGTGTATTTGTGCGATTGTATAAACATTATTGGAACTCCGGGTATTTTTCTTATCCTCCTTTTCAGGTCTTTATCACAGGTAGCTACAATATAGCATCTGTGTTGTCTTACCCTCTCCAAAATGCAATCGTCAGCATAAGTTCCCTTATGGTCACATTTAAGTCTTTCAAAGCGAGGGTCTTTCGCGATTTTCAAAGCTATTCTATATTTAACTCCAAATTTTTATAATTCAGCAACAACGCAATCAGTGATATAAGGAATGCCTAAGTTACCTCTAAAATACATTTCCCGAGTAAGCAGCTCATTGAAGCTTTGAAAATGTCCAGCTTATTTTGAATGGAAAAATTAATGAAGTTCGTGTCTAGCAGTATCCTGTAAGGAGGTCCAAGTGCGGTATTATGCATGAAGAACATAGAAGATGGTTATTTCGGAATTTATCTTACTTCTACCTAATTTGGTGCCTGCCTTTGAATCGCCTATTTGCGTTTTTTCTAGTGCTATTAAAACTTTTTCAGGTTTTCCTTTCTAAATAAACTAATAAAAGACATTCTTTGATCTTTGGTGGATATCATTCTCTTCACGGATGCGAATTTTTTAGTAAGTCTTCTCTTTCCCATTGTTGATGATTAAGTTTAGCTATAATTAGTAATCAATAATATGCCAATTCAATTATCTATGGAGTTAATACGAGTAAATCATACCAAAAGCGAACAAAAAATCAAAATTTGTGGATATTCAAATCGATTTCTGACTTTTTTTTTAGTTGGCTAACTCATCCAAAGTTTTGGCTGGCTTTTAGAAGATGTTGACATGTTATTTTTTATTTTCTTGTTTTTTGAGTTTGCCTTTACTTTACTCTTCCATGCCTTTAATATACTAATCCAGAGTTTTACCGGATCCTGTCCATTTATTTACTTCTTTCCTCACTTTCTTACCTTGCTTGGGATTCTTGTTATTCAAAGAATCAACGGATTCCCTCGATTAACTTCTTCTTCTTTTTTCCGAGTGAGTAGGATCACGAATTTTGATAAATTCTCCTCCACACTTTTTTTGATGGTCACTAAACCACTTATCCGCGGGTTGAGGTTTTCGGTTCGTTGATCTCTTGACGTATCCGTAATATGGAGGGTTATTCTTGCAAGGTCCATTGCATCTCCAAACATGATTCTTATAAAGAGCTACTTCGTCATAAAAAGTATGGTAAACAGTTATTTGTAGTCCAGTTATAGAATTGATTTAGTTCATAATCTTTTTGAATTCAGGTCCATGTCCACCCTAAACCTTACAGGCATCGGGATTAGTCATGAACAGATAGGCGTGGATCATTTCATGAAGGAGTGTCTCTTTGATTTAGTTTGAGTTTCTGTATTTAAGTAATGGCTCCGATAGCGCAATAGTTGACGATCCATATCCCTCATAGGTGCATGTCCCCGCACAGTTGGTCATCTTGCTTGTCCATCTTACAGAACATTTCTAGAGAGCCCCATCGAAGAAAAAATCATTGTAGTAAACAAAAAGTTCGTACACTGTGAACTCAAGAACATCAGGGTCCTAGCAGTGAAAGTAGGGATTCATTTCGAATTATTAATAGTTATTTCAAATTTTCACCGCATTTATACCCTTTTCTTGTCTCTAGGTTTGTCTACTTTCTTCGCATTTCTGATGTAGCTGGGCTTAGCCTGTTGACTCTAGTTAAACTTTTTTAATTCTTTGATAGTTTTTGAATTAAAAATACAACTTAAAAAAACTCATGGCATAGGATCAGGATTAGTACACTTTTCCAAGCTAAGACCTAGAAAAATTGATACAATAAACACTCGAGCAGATACTGGGACCGAGAACTTATGATGAAAGTCAAGTTCCCAACTGGATTAACGAAGTAAATGAAACCATACTGGAAAAACTTATTACTGCACAAAAACCCTTCAAGTACTTGGTTAATTGCGTGATAATGCAGAGAAAGGGAGCAAATGTAATAGCCTCAAATAGTATGTACTGGGACACGGGATTAGATTCAGCATCGACCGTAATATGGCCCAAATAAAAAGCTAACAAAGCGTAGCAAAGCAAAAATACCATTCAATGTTTGGTTTCTATCTATGCGATGACTACTCTTAACAGCAATACGTTCCTCAAAAATGAGTTATGATTGTTGTATAATTAAGTTCATTAATTCAAAGAGTTTTTTATCGATACAATTCAGGCTAATTAAACAATAATACAATAATACTTATGAAGAGCGTATCATTTCCAATGCTATTTCCCTGTTGTTCATTTGTTCATATTGATGACTTTGGTGATAATCAGTACCAAAATGAGAGCGAACAAGATGAGAATTACTAAATACAGACTTCCTTTAATGCATCTGTTTCGGGAACGCATTCTGCTGGTTGTTTTTCCCGCTTTCTTGGTTTATTCTTTAGTCTTTTTCGTCTATTTTAAGATTGAAATTTACGATATCGATATTGCTTCCTATTTTTTATCGTTGATCTCCCAAATCACGCATGATCACATTCTGAGTCGATTAAGTTTCGTTCGCGATCCGATTCATCTGACGAAGTCGTTCGGTCTGATCATTGATTTACTAATTCATATCGATGAGTCTTCCTCGAGACATTTTGCAGTAGAATTTCTTTATTAAACACCCAAAGGTGAAATGAATAATCAAGCAAAAATTAATAAATCCTACTAATATTTTAATCTTGTTGAGACTCTCTAATCATTAAACTAGAAAGATCATGCGATTTCCTATTGATTATAATAAATTTATCATCTAACTGATTGACTTTAGTATAAAATATAATTCTTAGATTGTTAATTGACACAACACATGACTGAAAACAAACTCACCGGGAGGTGGAGCACATCAGAGCATCTCAAGTTTCTATAAGGTATTTTTATCCCCTACTCAGGTCTTAGAATACACGGCAAGAACTGGAAAAAAATAGAAGAAATTGTTGGAACCAGAAATGGTGCTCAAATCAGATCTCACGCTCAAAAATTCTTTAGCAAACTGTAAAAACTCGGTCACTGGGAGTCCTCTCAAGCATCATAAGAAAGGAAGAGTCATTCCAGTTAATTTACTTAAACATTGACCATGAATCCCATGGAGAAAGACAGCACTTGTTCGTACTACTTTCAAAATGTCTACACAAAGCTACGTTGTTCAAAATAACCTGAGGAAGTGGTATATCAACTGACAGACTTCCAATCCAAGAATTCATCGAAAAGTGACCAAACTTTTATCGGCGGTTTCAAACTGTTCAGGATGGATGATAGTTCTGGAATGCTATCCGAAGTCGGGGAATGAGTCATACTGCCGAGACAATCATTTTTTTTTATATACCTACTCATATTGGCTCCCGAATAGTCTTTATTCTCGAAGATATAGTTCAGATAAAATGATTAATATAATTTTGGCAGCTGGATTTCGGCATCAGAGTATAAAATGAAACCGTTAATTAGAAACGCTTGTAAATGTTTATCATAAGGGCGAGTCGAGTAAATTCATTAAATTCAAAGTATCAGTAGCTGGATTGTTGTGAGTGAGGTGCCTTTGCCTCATAGAGTTACGGATGTTTCAGTTTGATATGTTGCTGAAGTGAGCCTTCTGAGCCATAGCATTTCTGGCAGATCTAGACTTAGCATAAAAACTTCCTCTATATTTCTTAGGCGGTTCTCCTATATCTTTTGGTCTTGTTTTATGCTTCTCCGCGAGTGTCATCTTTGAAATCGTCTTGTTTTTTCTGGATCATACAAAAAACTTACTTCCATTCTCATGATCCTGCTACGGAGATCGTTTTTCTTTTGCAAGAGATTGTTCATCTGCTAGGACAGGTAGAAGCTAGTCATGTAGAGTCTTTTGAACTCCTCGTAGTATTGAGTATTGCATTCTTTGTCTGTTTATGTGATGATTGATTCGGGGACCTTCCCAGTCGAGACTTATTGCCAATTCTCACGGTGGTTATCGAGGAACTCGTGTAAGATGTCATTCTTATTTTTATTCTACATTCAATGCGAAACTTCGGTAACTTAAATTATTCTATTCCCAATAACCCAAAATATTGAACATTATTTTAACTTCTAAAAACTCCCCCTGACAAAATATTTCACAAACCAATTTTTTTCTACGGAATCATTGTCAAGAAGAGTACAGTTTGTTGGCTCTCACAATCCTTCGCTGTGAATAGGGAATGAGCTTCAAATCAAGGTGCTATTTGATTATTTCACCAATGTTGCGTTCTTTCTCGTAGACATAATAGTTCTCCTCCCTGTCTTCATATACAGATAGGTTTCCATGCTTTGCCAGAATACTCGCAGTGTTTTGACGCTCCTACTCGGAACATTTCATTCCGATAACTATCGTTCTATTGAACAGCTATGTTTGGGAACAGAAATCAGGCCCCTTAAGCGATACTTCTCCAGTGTATCTGCTGAAAAGAATCTTGTTTTACTGGTCAACCTTCTTATATTAGACTCTTCCTTTTTCTTGAAGTAAGTAATTCACCATCCCAACAAAAACACACCCAGTCATAAAAGAGTCAAACCCCGCCTAGTGGGCGTTATCTTTCTTTATATACTCTTCCAACTCCGAAAATGCAATATTCGTAAACGGCTTGAGAATCTTCCCACTCCTGCAGCCTTCAAACAACGGTTTTAACGATACATTGATGTGGTTCTTAACTTTGCTCTGGAGTCTGCGCGACATGATCTTGGTGTCAAAAATGTACGGGAAGTGGTGGTTAATTTTCTAACAAAATTACTCGTAATGTTCAGGGAGATCTCCGATGAAGTGGGTGTAAAAAAGACCGAGATCTAAATTCGGAAAATGCCCAACAATGGGTTTCTGTGAGTCAATAATTTGCTCTATAACAGTTTCAAAACCTGGTTCTTTATCTTTTTTTTCAGCAAGTTCGTTATATTCTTTGCCTTCCGCATGGCCTTACTTTTGATTTTTCTACTGGAATAGACACGCTTTCGACTTTCTTACATTGAATTAAAAATCTTTCATGTTCTTGAATTTATTGGTGATTTAGAGAAGTGGATACTTGTTCCTGAAGTATGTAACAATGATTTTACTCTCGAAGTCAATATTGATTTACTTATCGTCCGATTTCAAGAAGATGCCGATTTTGACTTCAATTTCGTCAACCAGCTTCCGATCTTTTTCCTAAAAGAAAATGCAGGTGTGATTGAATTTTGGTGTTCTGGATTAGAACACCGGATCGTCTTCCTTCTGATTGATTCTTTTATGTTTTATTCCTTTTGTGAATAATTTGGTAAAGTCCATTTTCCTCTATGCCAGAAAAGTCAGACTTGCGACCTCTCCCAATATTACTTGATTTTTTCCGACTGTTTTGGTCTTTGGAAGGAGATAGAAGTTGTAAACTCGGGGGTGGTAAGTTTCCCCATCATATACAAATGCACTGATCCCGAATTGCAGTATTGCAAAGTTGTTTGCTGTTTCCTTCACCCTTTAATAAAATTCGACATGGTTTGGAAAAATCCCCTACATTTAACTCAGCTGGCTAGTCAGTCCGGAAAACTCGCAGTCAAAAGATATAAAGTCTGATGCATTAATGTCTTTTATTACTGTGGGCAGCTCCTTTACAAAATTTCCACGGTCAATATCCATTTTTGAGAGTTATTAATTCTTTGTTAACCATTTTGAAGTTGAATTACTAACTTTTTTCGATTGAATAATATGGAAATGAATAACGAAATTCCAGTATTTCTTAAGGTTTGCATTCTTTAGATTACAAGTGTATCATTTTTTAACTTCGAAAGGGACAAGCTGAGTTTTTTTCATTTTTTTACTGATGAATTTGAAAAATACTAATATAATTTTTAAGGAGCAGTCAATTAAAATAAAGTGGTATGAAACATCCGTCTCTAATTTTTATTTTCCATCATCCAGACAACTCTCTTCAGCTGGCAACTCAATAGCACCTAAAAAACAAACTTATCCTTTAATGCTAGTCTTGTTCCACGGTTCTTGTAGCCAGAATGAGTACTCAATCAACCTAATTTAAGCGACCAGAAAACTCGAATGCAAGCATTGTGGGTGGTAAAACGAAGTTAAAGATAATTATTACAACTGCAAAAGGAAAGGATGCACTGGATAGATGCAATTAGTTACAATCGGGCGGAATATTCTACGAGAGTGCGATTTGTGCAAAAAATCGAGTTTTATAAAGTGAATTGTTTATTCGCGACCCTATTTAGATCAGCAGTATTTTTTTTCATTGCTTAAGTCAATATTATTTAAGCTTTGCCTATATTTTCATTGATGATTTCGGGATAAAATAATTAGAGAGTAAGGGTTTTCAAAACTTCCTTGACCAGAGATCAAGCTTCGCTTTTCAACTCTTTGCTGCCCAAAGGCTACAGTATGCAAGCTATGAAAGGCAGACCGCCGGAAAACACGGGCTTCAATCCTCTAAAACCCGTTGAGACACCTAACAAATAGAAAAACCATCTAAACTAGCAATCCCCGAAGGATTCTAGCAAAACTCAACTCTATAGTCAATCAAAAACAGCGCAAAAACATCCTTAGTTTTTTGAAGAATGCATGACAATTCTTTCAAAAATGATGAACCATCATTAATCAGGATTGTTGAATATATTGGGAGATGATAGGGCAGTCAAGATTCCTCACGACTCAAAAGTAAGACTACGATCAATGAACATCACCCAAATATAGAAAAATCTGCGCGAAAACGTATATCAAAGTAGTGATGAGTTCCACAAAGAAATAAAATTACTTTTTCTCCACATCTACACAGCCAACAAGAGCACTTCTTATAAGTATATGAGGGCTGCCGAGATGTAAGTCATCTATCTTCAAGAACTAAGTATTCAGAAAAAACTGAACTCCAAGGAGGAGGAGGACCAAAAAAGTTAGATGTCAAAGACCCAGAACAGGACGAAAAGAATTCACCATCATTCCCCAACAGCTTACGCCTAGGTTCAAAAGGAATTGATAAGAATGATCAAGAAAATGCACGAGGTGCCCGTTGGAATACAAAAGGATGCCGAGCAGACTCCAGTGCCAATCCGAAAAAGGAAGAAAAAGATACCAGCTGTCACTCTTAACGACAGAAAAGATTTGGCTAACAGGATCAGGTCCCTAGATCCTTGTAAATTGAGGAGAGTGGTCTAGATTATTTGCCCAAAAGACGATCTCCATAGAAAAGAGGAGGAATTCGAAATAAATTTTTAAACTTTGGATGTTCTAGTAATTAAAAAAATACGAAGATACCTTTAAGATGGCGAGGCTACAATACCGAAATAAACTCTCCATTCAAAAATCCGAAATCAAAAACGATAGATCTAATCTCTCCACCAGTTCGATGGGAACAATGACATCTAAAGTTATAGTGCATCCACGTGAGTGATAATCAAAAGAGTAAAGAAAATGATCCTCCATTTCTATAAAGATCCGTTTTTCCCATGGGGAAACAGAGATTAGTCAATTATATATTTTTTTCAATGCATCTTTACAGACTTGATTACAGAACTTATGGGCCATACCCTGATGCAATTTATCTTCTGTACTGTACACACTTTAAAGTTCTGATTCTTCCACAGAAGCTTACACTATAATTTTTGTTGAAATATCTCCGTTGTGTTCATTAAGGATATCTTCTCTGTACTTCTATATTTTATCGTCTAATTTGAATTAACTTTATTTTGACATTGTTTTGGACATCTGTTATGCTTTTTGGAATGGCGCCGCTTCATAACTGGGTTCATCATCTTTGGAGTCATTGGCAGCATTAATGATTTCTTCCTAATTGTCTGTTGCAGAACAGCAGTTATTGCTTCCCATTTTTTCTGTTTTGATTAATAACTCTTCTATTTATTTAATCAGTCAAATATCTGAATATAAATGTCACTGCGGTGCGCTTAGTCCTCACATTTATCCTATCAAATTCTAAGCATCAGTAAAAGAGTCTATGCATGAATCAATATTCTCTAGTTAAAAACATATGACTTGATATTCCAGTGTATGAGTGTGAAAGTGGCCTTCAAAGAGTAAAATATTGAATAAATCAAAAAGTAATTACAATCGAAAATCACATTCTGAGTCCCTTGAGCTCTCTCTTCTCTTTTTTCCCAATTCTATTCCATTTTTGAACTTGACGCTTTAAAATCGATTCTCTCTTGATCTGTATTTAATTTAGGCCAAGCTGGAAAAGTGGTATTATTGCCTGCCTATCGTGAGTTTTGCCAGAGTTTTAACTGCTTTCTTCATCATTTTTTTAAAATTTCTATTGCTAACTTGAAGAATGGGATTCACACCACTAGAATTTTCCGCGTGCTTCTTCTTGCGTAATTTTTGCTATTTTACTGCTTAAGCGATCATCCGAAGAGGATAGCTCGACAGGAAGTTAAGTTATCATTTTATCATTTTTTTGTTGTTTTATAAAATCAACATCTTGCGAATCAAAATTTTAAGACCCAGTTCCTTCACATCTATCTTATCCCAGTCTAACTTCAGTCTTCTCAACTTTGATACCTTCAAGATGATTGATTTAGAAAGCTTTGACACTTATTTTGATCGCCTTTCCAAGCAGAAATAATAATTATTCCAAATGTGATATAGGAGTTGGCGATTCAACTGTTCTTCTACGGTTTTCGTAGGCCTTAAATCCTAACTGATGAGAACACATTATTTTGACTCTCAGATTTTATTTAATGAATATATTATCAATAAAGGGAAAAAACTAAAAAAGCGCCGCAGCAAGCGATGTAATACCGAGTTTCAAGGAAATTAATCTGATAAATAAGCTGTACATATTTAATAAAATGTTCTTTTGATGTTGCAACATCTAATTGGATATATTTCCCACTCAAAGTGATTCGTATTGTTGACTAAGATCCCCAGACTGTTGTGTATAGCTATTTTATGAAACTAATTCATGTTCAATTTTCAATGGAGATCTAAATATTTAAAAGTCACTCGAACTCAAAAAGCATTTACGAAAAATATGAATATTTTCCAAATTTGATTTTTGTCAGATTTTTTACTGTAAACGAATGAATGGCAGAATGAGTAAATCAAATTTTTGCGAAGAAATATCAAAGCGTCGAATTTTCAATGTTTGTACATACATAAGTTGATCAAACTTTAACTTTGACTTTAATTTAGTCAAAAAAATAAATT
>JAOWAT010275291.1:0-19613 GCA_028571025.1 Longipedia americana
AGGTAGGAAACTTCACGCTGGTATCATTAAAAATTCATGTGTCTTTCCCAGTTCGCTCTGAGATCAGGAAAATTCTAGAGGAAATAAGAAATTTGATGGATAACTCTTGAGTCCAGGCTCAAAAGGAAAGCCCCAACATTTAATTACATATTTTTTGACTTTTAATACTGTTGCGATTAAATATTTTGATATAAAACAGTAAATATATAATATTGAGTCATTTTTTTTTCTCCAGGTTGTGATTATTCGCCATCTAGTTCAGAACCTCTTTAGTATATTAAAATCTAAGTAAGTTAGAAGAATGAGTACCTCTTTATTAATTAGCGATTTTAACTTTGCATGATATCTGCCAGTAGATATTCTGACCTTTCTTTGTGCTTGTTGATATATATTGCCTATCTGTTTGTTGCACTGATCAATAATTAACTTTGGTCAATGAAAATTACTTGCACACTTTTATTAGAAAGTCTAAAAATGACGGCATGTTTGGATCTAAACCATCTTCGAACGTAAACCAGAGTCTTTTCGTCAATTTTACCAACTGGCAAAGGAAATTTGAAACGATTTTCTGATTAATTTTGCAAGTATCCCTTGAAATGGTTGAAAAGACTGACTTTTTTCTTGAGCTAGAATGGATAATCCTTGAACGAATATTTCACAGGCACATCTTATTTTTCTATTCTTTAAATGTAGTAAAACTCCTCCTAGTTGCTGGCTAAGATTTTGGTGGAGTCATTAAAGTAGACTCCATAGTTCCCGTTGTTTAGGATGTAGCCTATTCCGTACTTTGAGGAGTAGTCTATCCATTTTTTGACCTAAACAATGTCGTTTTTGATGGAAATTCTGGGGGTATTTTTTTTGTCCAACTTCTGAGAGTTTTTCATTTGAGAACTTTCTCTAAGAATTCTCTGGCTGCCTGATCTCTGGACATTCGTGTTCGCTCTGAAACTTTTATTGGTTGAACTCATGTTCCTCTCAGTCGCTAGAAACCTGTCTTGACTCTTTTGTCTTGCCGTATCTTTGCTAGTCATCTAACATTATAAGATTTTTACCAGATCATTGTTTGTGTAGAGTTTTCCGTTGTCGCTCCTAAAATAACAATATTAAGTACAATTATCGCTAGTCTTTTGTTGCGGACATCGAAGTCACATGATTTCTGAAACAAATTGATGGTTGTCTCGAAAGCTTGGATCCTCGAAAGAACTAAAAAGTTTTCAGCTCTCTCACCGCTGGTCTTCTACTAGGATCTTTTTGGAGTGTGCTGCTTATTAAAAATTTGAAAGCAGATGAAGTTTGAACTGTGTCTGGAAATGTATAGATCCCACTTTTGATTTTTTTATAAGTTTCTTTGACGTCTTTGGACTCAAAGGGCGGTCTTCCGTATATTAAGGTATAGACTATAACCCCAAAACTCCATATATCGACTTAGCACCCGTGTCCTTTCGATTCCAAGATTTCAGGAGCGATGTAATTTGGAGTACCACAGACAGTTTTTCTCTTTTCTCCCGGAAATTAAAGTTTAGTCGCCAGCCCAAAATCTCCAATTTTGACCTGCATCTCCTCGTTGAGGAAAAGGTTTCCAAGTTTGAGATCTCTGTGTATAACTTTGTGGTGATGGAGGTATTCCAGCCCTTCTAGGAGCTGAAACATGTAATATCTGACTTAATTTTCGGTTAATCTCCTTTTGCGCTTGATTAGGTCGTTGAGAGTCTGGGTCAGGGGATAGTTACTTTGTTGGGACAGAGTTCCAGCAGAATATAGACGTTTGTGTTATCTTCGAACTCGTGAACAAACTTGACAATGTTATCGTGCTAAAGTGACCTGTGTATTTTTATTTCGCTCATGAGCTGCGATAATAAAGTGTGCTACCTTCTGTTTCGAACGCTGCTTAATAAGATTGCACTTTTGAATGATCTTGACTGCCAATACTTATTGCTTGTTCTCAGTGAACACCTCATAGCATCTGGCAAACCCCCCTTTCCCGAGAAAATTCCCCTTTACGTACTTTGTAACAGTTCTATCTTCTAAAGAGTAATCTTCTATAACTTCCAAGTTTTAATGAGCTGAATAAGGACATGGTTACGATCTGGCTGCATCAATTATATCACGATAACGATTTATAATTTAACATTAAAATTATGCAAATCAATTCCACAATTTTCAAAAATAGAATCTGTCCTTATTGTCGAAAAACCGATTCCAATGTTTGTATATGCTCTTTAAAAAACTGAATTGGCAGCAAAAAAATTCTCTTAGAAGTTTAAGGCTATGTAGCAATTTAGTTTATAAAAACTCGAAATAAGAAATCTCAAATAGCATGCGGTTTCTCGATATTATTAACGAAAAAAGCATTCCAGAGTGGTCGAGGTGTTACTATGACTACACAACTGCTAAACTCACAATTACACTAGGCAAAAAAGCCAAACTAATAATCCGTAAAATTCGTGATCGCTAAGAAATGATTAACCCCGGTAGACTAGAAGTTTAGGAAGAACAGCTTGAGTAAGATAAGAAACTTCTAGACAACAACGTTGAAAAGCTTGAAAGAATCATGATAAATGCTAATAAAATCTTCTTCCGCTATCATCAATTAAACAAAATAGTTGTCTTTCTTTTTTGTCAAATGAAAGTTCACTAACTTAATTCGAGACTTTACTCCTATTAGTTGTGGTCACCTGCTGTCGATTCTACAGAACCTATTTTTCTCGAGCTTCTATCGAACGTATTTTACTAAGGGAAAATGCTGTACACGATGTGTCAACTCAATTTCGAAGCATACAAAAAAATACACAAAAAACATTTAAAGACTTTCAGCAATTTTTAGTATTTTCAATTAGACTCCCCTCCAACTCAATATTCGAGAATTCTCCGTACAATGGACGAACTTAATCAATACTTTGACCGTCTAGAAACAATTTATCTCATTAAGAAGGAAATTTATCCGAAAAAAGCAAGGGATGAACTTCATTAACAAATGTAGGAAAATCCTACTTATGTGGCTATAGCTTCCTATTTATTCGGCCTAGCTAATGGAATCAGCATTTCTCTAGTGATAATTGCGATTATCCTTTTCAGCATAAATCAGATAACTATCGATACAAGTGACGAATTTAGGAGAGACTTCCCAGTTTGGAGGGGGGTTTCTTACGTAATCATGTACATGTGGGTGATAGCTATCAACATAGTGATTTTCTAGAAAAACAAAATAAACTATCAGCTAATAATGAATTTTGGAAAGCTGGTATCTTCTTCAGCCTATCTCCTAACCTATTCTTCCGTGTTCACCTTTATTTTTATGACGACATTTTTGGTGTATGTCATGGGAATATCAGACATCATCAACTTAGGGGACTGGAATGCCTCTGCCTACCTGCCTCTAGTTGTTTGGTTCAGTCTTATAGGCTATATGTGTATTCCTTTGCCAATCCTAAACTGGGAAGCAAGATGGACTTTCTTTAAAAGGATCTTCTTTACAGTAATATCTCCCATTTATGACTCCCCCTTTTACACGATCTGGATTGTTGAACAAATGATTAGTGCAATGGAACCTTTTGAGGATTTCTTCTACACCGTTTGCTATTACACTACTTTGGATCTTTCCGATCCTAACCCATAGAACTCTTGCACCTATTATTTGACTGTCGGAGAGATATTTGGAATCATAATTTTCAGTTATCGATTTCTTCAGTGCTTAAGAGTTTGCTGGAAGCAAGGAAAAATATTCGAAACTCCATAAATGTATATTGCGATTAGGAGCACGCTAAACATAGCAATTTTGGTGGCTTCTTTTCTTTCTACATAGTTTTAACCAATAAGAATTGCCTGGTATATCCTGATAGGGCCAATTTTACTCTACAGTTACTATGTAGACGTGAAACACGACTGGGGACTGTTCACAAACGATGACTATCATCCCTTCCTGAGACACAATATCGGATACCACCAATATCTCTACTATGTGATCATTTTTCTGAATTTGCTATTCAGAGCAGTATGGGTGGCTACTCTTTCCCCAACCATACTTGAAGGACTATAGCTGCAGAGTTTCTATATTTTCTATGTGATAGGATCGATCGAAATAATTCGGCGTCTATTTTGGAACCTTCTTAAGATGTAGAACTAGCATATTAGCAATGTGGAAACTTTTAGAATAAAAACTGACTACGACTAAAAATAAGCAATAGTTCGTCGGTAGGTGAGTTAAGAAGGAGGGCAAGGGTACCACGAAGACGAATTGGAAATTCTCAGACGCTAATAGTAGCTCATCAACCTTAAGAACACTCTTGATATCAAGTAAAGCACAAAAAAATAAATTAAAAGATTCCTTTAAAATGCATTCGACGATCTAATTTAAATTTAGAAAGCTGTCGAATAGTTTGATGTAAAAAATTGATATTTCTCCTATTTTTGTTGCTAGTTATTTAACCATAAATTAAAGATAGAGATCTATCTCGATCAAACTGGCCATGGAGATGGGTACATGCAAACACCGCAAGTGTTTCCTCTGGCAAGTCTGATAAATCCGTTCTATCCCCAGCTTCCTCCCCAAGAGTTCTTAATTTTCCAGAAGCTGTCACTGACACCAACGAGCAAGACAGCGTGGTTGATTGAAGATCCGCAATTGCTGAATACTCCAGATGAATATCTACTCCAATTCGATGCATCGACAGTCACTGAAATTGGTTGAGCACTCAAAGAACTAGCCAAATTGGTGCATCCAGTGGCGGACTTAATTCCAGAAATCTTAAAGCTTCCTCCCTATGTCTTACATGTTCCAGTTCTTGCAGTGTATGGGTAGTCACTTTCGAAAAGGAGGCCATGGTCTCTAACATACTCCATTGCTTTCTATGGCCATCCACCATTGCACCCATGGTTTCCATAGCTTGCAGTACAGTCAACAAGTTGTTGTTCTGAAAGATCAACCGTCTTTCCTTGCTTGAGAGCCCAAGATTACATCACTCCAGTGGCGCTAAAGGCCCAACAAGAACCACATTGCCCTTGATTTTTAACTTTACTAACCATTCCTTTCTGAGTCCAATCTATGTCAGAATCATATTCTGGCATGTTTTCATCAATAATTTCAGGATTCGTGGGTGTAGGTTTGGGATCCAAAAATAGTTCCATGAATTCAGCATCGGTGTAGATAGCGAATTGGTTGACTGCCATTTTATAGGTTTGAGATTAATCAGCATTATGCCTTTGGATTTTAGCGAGATTTTCCTCGAAGATAATTCTCCTGTAGGCATCTTCTTCAAGTCCCAAGTTGACACCGTATTGTTGCTTCCACTCGGCAAAGGCATCAACAGAGTCGTTTGCCGGAGTAAAGGACAGAGCGGCAAGACCGATTAAAGTCAAAAGACTGGCCAACAAAATTTTTTTTTCCATCTTGTAGATTAAATATTACAAAAGTCTTTAGATATGTCTTGTTTTAAATACAAAACACCAGCAGTAAAATACACCCATGAACTAGTTGGGCATAGAAATGAAAAATAAAGAAAATTTTGTCATAAATGCTTTTTTACTGTTCAATAAAGCTATTTTCAATCTTTCCAAACTTAAAAACACAGAAAAAGAAACCCTGGCATCGATTTACAACTGTCTTGTTGAACATGATATAATAAGAACAAAACAGCTAGACATCAATGCCGCTTCTACGCTCTCAAATAGTTCAAATGTCAAAAAGAGTGGAAAATTCTATTCGAAGGCACTGGAAAACATTGAAAATTAACAAATTAAACAACTTTGTTCTTTGGAATAGACTTTTGACCGAAAAAAGTAAGCTATAGCCGTAACAGAGATAAATAACCGAAAATCTATCAAAAATATGCTAGAGTGTAAAAAACGTGAAAATATTCGACAAAGTTAAACTTTTGGACACAATTCCGCAAAGCTCCAAGCATGGTCAACATTTGACAGTTTTTTTCGAACTATGTAAGTAAAAATACTAAAAAGACTAAATAATGTGCTTACTAACTTCGCAATATCAGAAACAATACAGGTTTACAAGAGAAAAATCCTTGTAATTGTCAAAACAAATGTGGAACGGTTTCTAGATTGAAAATAGCGAAATTTGTCAAAACTGCAAAAAGTTAATGCTTCATGTGAGTTTTGAAACGATGCTGGAAGAATAATTACTTACTGGGTGGGAAAATGGCCTGCTTTAACTTGAAAAAACTAGAAGAAATGCATGATTAAAAATTATAATCATGTCTATTCAATATTATTTATTGAAACTACAAATACTTTCATGACACTCTACGTCAAAATTTAAAGACTCGTAGGCCAAAGCAGCATTTTTAAAGGCAAAGTACGTTTGTTCTAATTAAGGATATTTATCTACTTGTCTAAGGGTCACAAAGTGGGTTGCTAAAATCTCGACCTGGAGCGGGAGGAATATGGTAGCCAGCATTTTAAATAAATTGTTCCGACAATGATACTCTATCAATAATTGCCTATCAAGGTTAGGATATGAATTCCAATAGACTGGTAGGGAAATGTAAATTTCGCTCGGCTATCTTCGTAAAATGCAACAAAAACAGTCTAATCAAAAAGAACACCGAAGAATAATAAATAGATCGCTACCTCAAAAGTAAAAACACGGAGTAAGATTAGATGAAATTGATTTTTAAAGAGAGAATTAGCATGTTGGAACTTTAATAATGGGGGTTAGATATGACAAGGCGCAAAAATATGAGGGGTAATTGCCCTTGATTAGGAATATTTAATTAGCCCCTCAATTTAAGCCAGTTTAGTTTTACAAAGGAAAATGCCCCACGACAAATCTGTTCAGTTTTTTGGATAGTTCTGCAAAGTAGCAGAAGTTTAAGGTAGTTTAAAGTCTGTACAGAGACGGGAAGGAATGATATCGGTGGAAATAATATAACTTCATTTGAGAAAGATTATAAAATAAATATTATAAACAGAAAGCATGTCCAGAAACTAGGTCTAGGCGATCTAACTGAGTAGTTAGTCCGACCCGTCGTAGTTGGATCTCGATGAAATTAATGACATCAAAGTTGATTCCCACGATCTCGAGTAATTCGACCAGCTAATTGCAACCACGAAACATAACGTTTGTACCAAAATAATAATATAGAGGAAAAAAAACACGCATAGGTCGCCCCTAGTGCCCACTAGCTCGATATGTTCTTCAGGAACTTCTTCATCAGGCACAACATGACTGAAACTCTCAACCATTTTCAAGTACCCGACCTCATCATCTCAGCAATAATGGTACTAAGCGATGCAAAAAGGGTAACTCCTACAGGGAAATCAAACCATTCCTCACTAATATGCCGAAACCTAATATTTGAAAGACTAAATCCGCAAGAACAAGGATGAGCTCGACAAAGCCATTATTGTGGCTGAAAAGGCACGTGGGACCTACGATAAACTCCTCAAAGAAAGAAATTTCCATAAAATGCATCACCAAAGGGTTCAACAAGAAAAAAAAAAACTCAACTTCGAACTATAAAAACTCAGAAACAAACATATCGACTATTAGAGAAAGTACGATGAAATGGCAGACAAATACAGCCATTTGATGAAATAAAAAATGCTAATCAAACTCTAAAGGGACAGACTGAAGACTCGAGCTCAAATCCAGCGCTAAATGGTACAAGTCAACACATCTGGCAATCAAGAAGAACAGGCACTAACAAACTAGGCTTCGTAGAAGGCAGAAAAAACCATCGAAAAAGTGAAATTAACCCCTTTTCCACCTGACTAAAGAGCAAATCCCTATGCTGAGGAACAACTTGGAGAGCATTTTTAGTATAAAAACGTTCAACTTTACAAAACTTTCCCGGGACATCAAATGGCGGTCACAGCTATGACTCTTCATCATAAAAAGCCTCTGCTGGCAACTGCTAGTGATGACTTGACGTGGAAAATTTATACTATTCCTCAGGGAGAGCTTGTTATGTCTGGTGAAGGTCATAAATAATGGTTAACATCCATAAAGTTCCACCCGAAGGGCATGCATGTTTTGACTGCGAGTGGGGATTCTACAATTAAAATCTGGGATTTTGTCAATGCTTCATGCACCCACACTTTTAAAGATCATGCTCAGCCCATCTGGGATATTGATGTTCACGATACAGGTGACTTCTTTGCAAGCGCATCTATGGACCATTTAGCCAAAATTTTCGACATTAATGCAGGCAAAGTCAGACATTCCCTCAGAGGGCATGTGGATTCAGTAAATGCAATCAATTTCCAGCCTTTCTCGAATATAGTGGCGACAGCAAGCGCAGACAAGACAGTTTCTTTGTGGGACATGAAAACAAGCCTATGTGTTCAAACTTTCTACGGTCACAACAACGCGGTCAATGACTGTATATTTAATAAAGTAGGAGATAAAATTGCGACTTGCGACTCGGACGGAATTGTCAAAATATGGGATGTAAGAATGGTAAAATAAAAAGAAACCTTTGATACTGGATCTTATTCGGCCAACGCTGTTGGGTTCGATGGAACAGGGACCATCGTAGGAGTGGCTTTGGACAAAGGCTAGATTAAAGTCTATAACTAGTCTTTGAACAAACTGGAAGTCACTCTAAAGGGTCATTAGGACGCAGTTCAGGACATTCTATTTGACGCCAAATCCAAAACGATTTACAGTTGTGGATCAGACAGTACTTTTAGGATTTGGCAGTGATCAATTCCCAATCAAAATTATAAATATCAACAGGGAAAATTTAACAATGACACATCCCCTTGCGTCTAGAAAATTAAATATCGATCAAGCCTTTTTATTTTCGGTTGTCAGTTTGCTTTTTCTTTCGCTCAAATTCAATTCTGATATAAACTTGGTGAATGAAACAGTTCTGTTCCTTCTTAGATGATTCAGAAACATCGGGACTATTGTTTCATCGGAATATTGATTTTCTTTGTCATTTTTCTCGGGATACTCAAAGCCTAGGTTGACATATTTCAGCATTGGCGATTTCCTCTTGACAGGTTTCTGACTTGACTTTGCTCTAAGATATGATGTGTCATTTTTAAAGCTGATGTCCTTGAGATTAAATCCATGATAGCTGATGTTATTTTATTTGGATCGAAATTTTCTCTCAGAAGTTTTGGCTTGCCTTTGGATTGGTCTTTTCGAGATGGCAGACTATGGCTAATCGTCTTCGTGGAAAAATCCCTGAGTATCCCATCCCGAGATTGTTAGTGTTTACTATTTGATCTACCTTTTGTGAGGGCGAAAAGCAGAAGTTGGCAAAGAATGCTTCCGATGGGCTGTTTTTCTCAATAAGGCAAGATGAAGAATTGATCCGCTTTACATTTTTATTAATAATTAAACTGACCATTGCAAAACAATAAAACATGTCTATTTTATGCATTATCCCTAACCCATGCCGTTATCTAGTAAAGGGAACAATTTCATATTTTATTTATCGTACTCAATATTGTATATTTAGTAAAGGTCACAAACATCTCAAACTGGATCTGACACGCTTCGTCACTTATTTTTGATCAAATCGAATACTTTCCTGTTGTCCAGGTAGTTCTCGGGTTTTTTAGCCGAAGTTGCTAAAACAGGTAGCTTTATCCCTTGATCGGCCAGGAACTTCTTGTCAGTTTCTATTTCCTGGTATATAGTCTTAGCCATCCCTTCTTCACAAGTATCACACTTCGTCCTCACTAAATAGGTGGAGTTTGGTTTAATAATGTTCAAAACCTTGATAATTTCATCGCATGTCTTCAATGAAGTATCGTAAAGAATGAAAACTCTGTCGGTTGAGTAAAAGAACGTTAGAGTTTCGACATCATAAAAGGAGAAGTCGTCGTTCATGCCGGGTGAGTCCCATATGTGTACTTCTCCGTCTGATGCCACCTCGGAGGCGATGCTTGTCGTCTCACCGACCCCGACCTTGAGATTAGTTCCGCAAGAGATGTTTATGAGGGTTGATTTACCAACTGATATATTTCCTATTAAAACGTGATGCTTTTCATTGGGATTGGACTTCGGTATCGTTTCGGTGAACTATAGTTTTCTGATGTTGGAAAGAAACATTTCGAAGGCCTCCTTTCTGAACTATTTGTACTTTTTGGGATCCTTCATTTTATGGGCGATCTCCTTAGCTTGTTTCAGTTCTTCCTGAAGTTTACTCACCGTCTACTAGAGGCCCTTGATTTTTTTTTGATTTTAAGGATTTTCAATGAAATGCTTCTCGACCTTGATCTCACCCTTGCCTTTTCCTCCGAAAAAGCTGAAAAGTTTAATGACACCCTCCGCAATCTGTGCAAATGGATTCAATTTCTACATAATGAAATATTGGTTTATTACTGAATTCGCTTTATTTATAATACGGAAGTGTACTATTTTGTTATTCAAAATAGTATTTTCTCTGTATCATAAGGAAGGACTCAAAATCTCATCAGAGTTGATAACTAAAAAAAGTATTACAAATATAAGTATGAAAAAATAGTGTCTATTTATAAAATTATATATCCGAAGCAAACATGGGGTCGGAAAAATCAACTCCCTCAAAAGTAAAGGTCAAGGAGTACTACCATACGGCTGATGGCAGTGTCTACGAGGTTAGAACAACTAAAATGGACGCTGAAGATTACTATTCAGCCAATTTTGCTCAATTTCAATCGCAAAAAGTTCCCCAACTATCTCATATCGCCAACAAACCTGAAATGCCCACTTCTGGAGTACCATATGGAAGCTCATCATTTAAGTAAATTAACCAACAAATACCAATGTCTTCGATTAATTCTCCTGCAACTTATAACTCCACTGGGCAAAATCACTACCAAGCTTCAAACACTAGCTCTCGAAAAGAAGTAAAGTAAATGGAAGTACTGCAAGATTATCAAAAAGAACTTACATGTTAACAAGAACTCAAAGCGAAAGTCGACTAGCTTCATCAGAAGCTAGCATAAGCCAAATAATACGGGAAAAAGATGAAAGACCCAAAAAAATTTAAAGAACTTAGGGCACAACACTTTGAAAACTTCCTGTCAGAAATAAGAAAAATGGATTTAAACTCCGAATTGGATAAAGAAAAAAAGAAAAGGTGCTTTCTTGGAGGAATTAGTGCAGGGAAATCATCCCTGATCAATGCTCTTACTAACCTAGATCTTCCAGTCGGGTGCGGGGAGACAACTATGCAGCCCACAAGAATACCCATAACACCTAATTTGGAAATTTGGGATACTCCTGGATAAAACGAAGAGTTTAATGTCACTAAATTGGAAGTTCTGAGGGTAGTATGCCAGTGTGATAGAATCTTCATACTTTATGACTCATCTTTAAAGAAGATAGAAAGCATGATCAGAGTAATTGCTGCTTCTAAACCAGGATGTGCATTCCTCATCCGAACCAAATGCGATGCATTTTCGGGGAAAGTTCAAAAGACTATCCAAGAATAACTAGCCGAGGATCATAAAGTCCTCAAGAGTTGGGGAATATAGCCTCAATCTATGCCTATCTACTGCACGTGTGCGAGTCAAAAAGATTCATTTGACTACTAGGCCGTTCATCGGCTTCTATTCACAAACAAGATTGAACCTTCAAAGTATATCCCAAAATTCTAGAGCCAGAATTAAAATCCTGAAAAATCTTCGGTGAGTAAGAAAGTTGAAGAAGTTAAAAAGTCATAAAAAATGGACTTGTAAGTAGACCTTCTCGGACTTGACAATACAAAAAATACAAAACCAGTCTAAGGATAGCATTAAATGAAAGCGGAAAATGCTCCAAAATACAGTAATTGGTCTGATGATGAAGTTTGATTTGAATAGCAATTGATTCATTTAAGCATATTCAGGTATAACGGGTGGTTTCAATTGAATCAAGTCCTCGTTGATAGAAATGAGAAAGTTGACAGTTTTAAGCAGCTGAATTAATTTTTAGACATTAAATTGTAGAGATCATATTGTTTTTGACATAAATCAATTTTTTAGTAGTGTTTCCACCTTGTGATTATCGAATCCGTTGACCTTTGAAGAATGCTTCAGAACTGTGACTCCATTGTATCCCCAGCTGGAAAGCAACTATCTGTCCGTATTGATTTCTTAATCAACAGTTTTATTCATTGTTTCATTCCAACGGTCACATTGAGTTCTTACCAGAATAACCTTCTCAAAAGGTTTTATTGTAAGAATAACTCTTAGAAGCTCCTTTATCGATTTGGGAGAATCGCGATAAAGAACAAAAATACGATCTGCAGAATAGAAAAATGCCTGCTTCTGCGGTTCAAGGAATTTAAAAGTGCTGCTTACTCCAGGACAGTCCCAAACAACTATCTTAGAATTAGCGTTCTTGTATACAGGGTGAGCAACATCTGTAGTGTCTCCAAGGCCTATTTTTTAATCGAGACCAAATATTTTATTGAGCATTGTAGATTTTCCTGAAGATACATGTCCAGTTAATATAAAGTGTTTCTCTCCTTGATCAGTTTTTTGAATTCCTTGCTAAAATTTAGTGCTTCTAAGGCTATTCAGATATTTTTAAAACTATTATTTCTTCAACCGAGCGTAGTCCTCTCTTGCCCTTTTCTCCCTCTAAGCTTGCTGTCTCAGCCTTTCCGCTTACACTCTTGCTTGTTCTTCTCTTTGTGCCCTCTGCTTTTCTTCAAGGTCTCTTCTAATTCTTTCCGATTCTTATTTGGCTCTTTTCTCTGCTTACTGTTGCTGTCTGATGTTGTTTTAGATTTCCTGTGGGGTTGGTCCCACATGATGGTGAACCACATTGGTTCTCGAACCACGGTGTCCCATTTTCGAAGTCACTGATCCTAATTTAATACTTTTACAATTTTGATACGTCGGAACGAATTATTTCAATACTTATTTTAATACTTATTTTAATACTTATTCTGATACTTCCTTTAATGTCAGAAAAATGAATACACATGAGGAATGATTAACGTGCTTTCCTTTTTTAAGATAACTTAAATGCTGAGGGTAGCGTTCCATATTTAGTTCAGGGGTGATTGTGTAAACTGAATTTGTTAATATTAAAAGTATTATTGAAACATGGGAGGAGGCAGTTCAAGGACCAAAATAGTAGAAATCCATCCAGATCCAAATCTTATTAGAAAACTTGAATAAAGCAAGAAAAGATTTTTGGAAATTCAAAAGTAAATCGAACTGTTAAAAGGTGAACTTAAGAATGCTGAAAAAGTGGCCACAGTCAAAAAAGATCCCAAGGCATATTAGGAACTTCGCAGATAAGCATTCGACATCTTTCTCAAGGGTCTTTAAACGATGAAATTTTAGGATTCCATCAATCGAAAGTAAACCGACGAGAAACATCACATCATTATCGGCAATATTTCTTCAGGAAAAACCTCGTTATTGAACAAAATATTTGATCTGAAAGAGCCAGTAGGGCTTGGAGAATGCACTCAGAATGTTAAAAAAGTCGCCTTCAACAAGAAAGTTCACGTTTGGGACTCTCCAGGGAATAATTAAGATTTCTAGTTCTATGATATTGAAAATTTAACTCTTTTTAACTCCGCAGATAGGATTTTCATTCTTTTCCCCGACTCACTAAAGAGTTGTGATTAAATGGTCAAAGTATTAGCTAAAGTAAAACCCCACAACACCTACTTGATCAGAACTCAGTGTGACAACTGGGAAAAAGGGATGAATAAAACCATCAGTGAAGAGCTTGATACCGACAGAAAACTCGTTTCATCTTGGGGAATTAAATTACCAGTATATGGAACTTCAGCCTATAAAGACGAAAGCTTTATAGACAACAAAAGAGTATTTGATCTCATTAAAAACCCTTGATCACTCTATAGAGCATGAATTCTTGATTTTTGAATAAAATCCCAACTTTCGGTTCAATGAACCCCTGCACATTACACAAAAATTCAACATTAGTACCAAATCAGTCCTTCACGATGACTAGTTATTTTCCTCAACAACAGTAATACTATTTTTGTACCGTCCTATAAATCATTACCATACATTCTTTTATCATAATACAATAATTGAAATGGGAGGTAAACACACAGAGACTGTAATAGAAAAGCATTTTGTAGATAACCCTCAAACGACCAAGAAACTTCAGGCACTTTAGACTCAATGTAAGAATCTGGAGAAAGAACTTGAAGAAGCCAAAAAAATCGCCAAAGCTATGAAAGATCCCAAGAAATACAGATAGTTGAAACAGCAGGCCTTCAAAGCGTACTTGGAAGGAATTAAAAAGATTGACTTCACAGAGGGAATCCCCAAAAAAAATCCCCATTAAAAAAATCACGTCATAATCGGAAATATTTCTGCAGGCAAAACATCTCTGGTGAATAAGTCCTGCAACCTCAACTTACCCGTTGGAATTGGAGAAACAACGGCTGAAGCCTGCTTAGTAGCTTCCAACGGGGACGTGAACATCTGGGACTCTCCGGGAATCAACTAAGACTTCGCATACTACGATTTCAAGACGCTTACGTTTTTCCACTCTGCAGATAGGATCATCATCCTTTACCCCGACTCTTTAAAGAGCTGTAAGGAACTAGTAGAGGTTTTGGCGACGATAAAGCCTCATGAAACCCATTTGGTGAGAACACAATGCGACAAATGCACTGTGAACATGCACAAGACGATCGAGCAGGAACTCTAAACAGACAGAGAATACGTGAATAGCCTGGATTTGAAACTCCCGGTTTACGGAACTTCTTCTTTGAAGGACGAAAACTATCTCCATAACAGGGAAGTCTTCAAACTCATTAAAGAACCTTGATAGAATGAACTAAATGTCGATCCATTTATCATATTTTATCAGGATTACCAGTATACAATATGAATTCACTTTTTGCCAATAATTCTTTACAGAAAAATGACCAAATATCTGAATCTAAATCTCAACGAATAGCCCGTAATTGCTTACCAAGACGCAATTTCGGACATCCAATGGGCATAATAAAGAACAGGACTATTGGCAACCACTTCATGGGACGGGTACGTAAGCTGCATCAGAGTAAATCCCGGTCAGCTGCGTCTCAATTAAACACGTTTGCATGAATTGAAATTAGAAAAGTCAATGTTGATGCAATATCCTGCACTAGCTTGTAGCTGGAACACTGACTCTACAGGTTTATTTGTTGGTTTAACCGACGGTTCTGTAATCTAATTAGATCTTGTCAAAGAAAAGGTCAAAGAAGTTGGTCAGCATCAATAGTCAATATGTACTTTACACTACGACCATGGAAATAAGAGACTAGTCAGCTCAGCATATGGAAACTATGTAAAATTCTGGGATAGTAGATCCTCAACCCCTGCCAACTAAGTTTATGTAAATAACAAAATTTTCTGTGCCGACATGAAAGGAGATGTTTACATTGCTGGCTGTGACGGTCCAGTTATTCAACTCTTTAACATAAACAAATTTTCCGGGATGCAAGAAATGAAGAGTGATGACATGGGAACTAATACCCATATAAAAAGCATATCTTTGAATTACAACCCACTTAAACACTAGTGCATCCTTGGTTTGGCATCGATCGATGGAAGAGTCGGCATATCTCAGTTGAAGCAAAAAGAAGAGTTTTATAAGAAAAATATTATGAGCTTCAAAGCCGCGAACATTTCAGAAAACAATTTAACAGTGTTTTCCCCTTTGAATTCCATAGAGTTCAATCCTGCCTCTTAAGATTGGATAGGAACCTGCTCATCACAGAATTCAATAAATTTTTGGGACATGAAGAGCAAGTGTAGAATAAAGAGGATAGAAATTACTTAGCAAATACCTGTTTGCAAAATTAAATCATCCCCTAATGGATCAATGCTCGCTTTTACAGTAGGAAACGATTGGCATTTGGGAGAAGATGGGATTGGAAAATGGATTTCTCGACTCGGAGTTTATTCCATGATGGAAAAAGATTATAAATTTGGATCAAATCATGAATGATTTTTAATTTTGACCTTGATATTCATTCCAAGTTTCTGTCCGTTGAAACTAATGGATTGTCTTACAGCTTTATTTCTGAACTGATACACTGTCTTTGAGGGCGTTGTTCACGCTTTTCGGCCAACTATGATTGTTGAATCAACTTCGAAATGTGGATTTATCTCTTGCGCGGATCCTTCTTTGTTGCTAGCTATAGAAGTTAAAGCATATAGCTAATTTTTAAATAGAATGGGTTTTCTTTCATTGAATAGGAAGAAAGATACGTATTTTTTGTTTTTTTTGCGAAAATATCACTGAATTAGTTTTTTTTGCTATCAAGTTAGGAAGAATTCATTTAATTTTTGTGCATGAAGGCCTTGCTCCAACATCTCAGCGCCAACTTGCAGATGCTATCGTGGAAAACCAAACATCCGACTAGAGCCATCCCAACCACAATGTATATTATTCCTTAATGGAACCTATATTTTTATTACTTGTACTTGTGCAGGAAGGAAGTGTGGCTGTCGTCGTTAATTGGAAAGATCTCCTGGACGTAGAAGTAGAATATACTGGTCAACTGGTGAATTATCAGAGCAGTGAGCAGCACTTTGGAAATTATCTGCATAGAACGAAACTTTTACATTGTTGAGGCTGTGATCCAAACTTTAGGGCTTGCAAGAAAAGTATTTGAAAACAATCACACTTGCTATGTAGATCGAGAGAAAACTCAGAATAGCCAAAATATAGAGAAAAGGAATAGCATTAGAGTAGAACAGGCAGAAAAAAACCGAGTTCAAGGTCATAGCATAGAAAGTCTAGAAGTCAAACTGGCTATCTACCAACAGTTCGTTCATTTATTTCTGAGTTTTAGCTTTCTTGGCCATGTAAAACTTTACTTTAACTCTGATCCAACTCAGTAATATTTGAAAAAAAGGACCAATAATTAGGGAAACGGCATAGTTCAAGATAATCTGACTCCCGATATGCAAATACCATTTCCGATTAAAGTCTTTGTAGGATTATATGTTAAAATTGCCAATTCCCTCCGGAAGAACGGCTCTCATAATCTTGCTCAGAGATATCCCGTCAAATTCAGCCCTAATTAGCAAAATCAGCAAAGCACTGCTCACAAAATATATAGCAAAGATATTCACGATAAGGAAGCGACTTTTCTTTGTTTTTGTCTTGTATCTTCGAAGATCTGCGAGAATCTTGATAATTTGACTCAGTACAAAGTTCACACATACGATCAGCAGGGAAAACATTATCATAGAAAATAGCTTTTATTGATAACTTTAGTAGTAAGGTATGCATATAAAATAGTAATCCCACTGGAAACTCAAATAGTCCAGTTTAGAGCAGAAGTTGAAAAGTTCGTCCATCGAGTTATCCTACAAAACTTACTCATAGGTAAAGCTTCTCTTCGGGTCAATATGAATAAACTATGATTCTCTGAGCTGTGTTGCGTGAACATTTATGAGGAAGAGACAAATCAAAGCCACAAATAAGATTAAGAACAGCAAAAAGCTCACCAAGATGGATTTTTTGATTTAGGAATGGCGACGCAAATGAAAATTCTCCCAGACTATAGAAATCGGTTCAATTTGGCATTTCTTAACGGTAGGGATTTTTTCTCCGACTTTCAATTAAGCTTAATTAACCCTGTGCTTATACATGCTGGCAACTTTATTTCTGGTGCTCAGATCTTAATAAGTTAAAAAAACCCTGATAATTTTTTTGCTCTTTTAAGACGCTAGATACTATTGTTTTAGCTAGTTGTATTTAACTTCCAGCCTTTAGTAAAATTTCTACTTGTCTTTTGTGGTCACAGAATATTCTTCCACAAGCTTCAGAAACTACGAAGTGAGGAGGTAGGAATTCCCTGGGTCATACACTGAGGATATTTGGGCTATTTTTCCGAACTGCTAGAATTTTTGCTTTATTTCATTTTACTGGTAGTTTTATGGAAGTCCTTTGATGCTGAGTGTGTAAGAACTCGGAAACACATCTTATTTAATCAGTTAACGGACAAGGCGATCACTTTTTATATACCAGAATATTATGAATCCCAAAAATATTAGGCTAGAGAGAATATCTAAGAATATCAAGATTCCTCGACTCACCTGTACGTCCAGAGCAATCTGAGGATCCGCACTCAGCTAATTAATGTCGTAGACGTTCTGATTGGCCAAAGAAAGTCTCATTATTGGCTTACTAAAACCTCCATAGGGATAAACGTCGAGTCCATCGCCTCTAAAATTCGATATCAAAGAAGGAATCGAGTTAACACTCAGAATTAAAAATACGATGATAAGCATCTGTAGCAAGTGGAAAAATAGAGTAACTCCCGTTCCATATCTTTTAAAAGCATATAGGCTGAAAAACGACGCTTTTCTCTGTTGTGCTTTTTTCATCGATGGCTCATTCACAGCTTTCGTTTAGCGATATCGTATGGCTTACTTGAGCTTAGGTTTCTTTAGACTGGAGGAACTCGTTAAGCCTGTCAATATGTTGTCAAGCTAAGAACCCTGCATCTTCATTATTATCCTTCGGAATTCTAAAGAAAATATAGTATACACCACATGTGATTAGTGAATATTTTCTAATAGAGGAATGAATGTGTAATATTTTCACATCAAAAAATTAAAGAATGTCTTTCTTCCATCCTGCCTTTACCCTTTGTCTCTGGCGTTAAACTCCGGTGGGCTGTAAGAGTTCACATTAGATTTGCTCTTGGTCACATCAATGAAAACGTCTTGGACTATGTTGGCATTTTTCTTTGATAAAGTGAACAAATTTTGCAAATCAGCTTTTATACAGTCAATTCTTGATCGATTGATCTAAGTTCCTCCCAAATTCGAAATATATTAGTCTTTTGCAAGTTTAACACTTTCTCTTAACTGGAATAGTTCCGAGCTGTAATCCTTGAGGACTACCTCGGCAATTGCCTTCCTGTAATCCGAACTTTTTAGGGAATGAAGCATTCTTTATATTCCTTCATCAAATTTTGCTATTTTTCTATGAGTTTCTCCAAATTAGGGAGGATCTGTTTAACCCTGTCTCTTCAACTGGTCTCTAATTAATTTTTCGTTTTCCTGAAAAGATTTTTCCAGTAAATGAAGAATTTACCTTTTAATAGCTTCATGCTGCCTCTGAAATTTTTCCTGGGCCTGTTTCATGGCATTTTCTGAACAAGATTTCAACCCTTTAGACTACTTTCGAAGTTATTCGCGAATGCGTAGCAGGAATTGCTCACACTAAGATTTGGACATTGTAAAATTCTAGGAAATTTGGTCCGGAACTCTTACTTATCCAATTTGGGGATTCTGATGATTGGTTCCAGCATATCGAGACTCTTTAACTGACTAAACAACAATGCTCTTTGAAGGACTAAGATAACCTGCGGAAAATGATCTATCAATAGCACTTCCTTCATATTTAGCGAGTAAATTATTTAAATCAAGTTTATTTCTTGACTAGGTCATGGAAAATTCTTCGTGGAATCGGGATTTTAAATTATAAATCTCATCCACCACTTAATGATGTATATAATTATTCACCTCTAATAATTCATACAAAAAAATAATTAGTTTTATCCAGAGTGCGGTCGGTCACTTATCTGATTTTTCCTAGTCTTCGCTTTCGTTGAATCGAGGAACTCTCTTTATCTCCCTGCTGGTTTAATACACCAGAACACCTTTTACATATCTCGGAATATCAGTTCTTGATGTGTAGAATCCGCTGGCGGCAAGTCTATTTGAAG
>JAOWAT010275402.1:0-19607 GCA_028571025.1 Longipedia americana
AAGAAAGTTCGCAGAAGTGCCCATAGAATTGTCCAGGTTCAGTCCAAATATGTATTTCGGTTTTTCCATCGTCGATTTCTTGAGGTCTTCCAAAGTTGAGAAAAAATATTATAAAAATTCCGAGAAATGATTGTTTGTGAAACAACGCGGACTGATAATTTTTGAAGCTTTGAGACATGTTCTTTATCATTTTAATGATTGGAAACATCGAAGAATTCCATATAAACAGCAAATGCTACCATTGCAAAAAAAATACCAACTTTATTAAGCAATCGTAAATTTTATATTAAACAACTTAGCAGATTAGGTCTTCAACAGTATTTAAGTTTCATTAAAAAAAGCTATATTTCCATGATACAAGTTTAATAGGTGCAAATATGTCGAAAAACTTTGTTTTTATTTTGTTTATAATGGACTTCCTTGAATCTAAAAAAAGTAAAACGCATATTTCTCTATCTATTTGTTTAAAAAATCAGTACGAGAACTTTCCTTATTAAATGATATTTCAAATACCTATGAATATTATTGTCAAAACAATTACCAGGTTGTCAGTAAATAAAAGGAAAGAACATTTTAAAATAGTTTTTGAATACTCAGCATGTCTTTGTATTGAATCGTATATTTCACAGGTAAACTATAATATTTTCGGAATAGAAAACCATGTTCAATTCAAGAGTCACCGATTTCAAGTCTTCAAGAGCATTCTCACACTCATTTCGCACTAAAAAGTCCTTTATCAGTCTCGTTTCGAGCACATCGAACACTCCAAAGCAATCCTCGAATAGCACTCAATTTGCATCGACATTGAAGATCCCAGACCTTCCCCCATATCTGAAAAACAGAAGAGCCTAAATTCCAATAAAACCAAAGAGCACGAAAGTTCGAAAAACAAAAATTTCAAAAAAGAAACTGTCACTTTCATATCAGCACGAACCAACAGATTCCTTGGTCAAAATATAGCTGTAATTAACAGGTGGGTGCAACGCATAGAGTGAAGATTTCTGAATTATACTCCACTATGATCTCTCTGCTACTATTTGTTTTCTCCATCTCAGTCAGGACGGGTTTTTTTCAAAAGAGTCTTTTTTCTCAACGATTTCCCCGTTTATTCTCGCCAAACAGATGGGATTTATACCCATTTTGTATCACATTTTTTCCCAATCTATGAAATAGAAAAAAGGAATCCCCTTATTTTCTTGCTTTCATTCCTTCCTTTCCTTGGGTGTTCTTGCACTATCATACAAAAATCTTATTAAAAATATCGATAGTGTAATGAACAATGCCAACGCTAATTTTATAAACAATCAAAAACACACATCATGAAATCACCCAACTCCCCAACTCATAAACACAAATTTGTCACAACCCTCCAAAGAAAACAACCCCGTCCCAGTAATAATAAACCCGCCGCCGCTCGTATCTACAATGATCAAAACCCCTACGATCTCGGCGGTATAAACGATCCATCCCAAATATATCCTCCGTCCATTAAAAAAGCACCGAGAATGATAAAAAAACAATAGTCCTAAAACTCCGACAACACTGTAGAAAAGACAAACTCCATCCCGGCGGATTTTAATTGCGATGACACACCATATAAGCATCTGAGATAATTCGAAGACTCCGATCACGAGTCGCAGAAGTCTAAGCAATACGTACGAGCACATGGATTGAAAAACATAAAAAAACCGGATCTCACAAGATCCAAAGGAGCTGATTCATTACGGTAAAACCAGTCGCAATCCAACGAATAACCGGAATTATAAAGAAGATAATTTCACACTATCCACGATAACAGGAAAAACAACCTCCATAATTACAACTAGTCAAAATAAAATGCTGGTCTCCTTGAAAAAATTAAACACCTCTAGTCAGAAAACAGACTCCTAAGAAACTAAAATAGCAAACTCAATAAATAAATATTCTCAAACATGAAACTTCACAACTAAGAAGTGCATCAAATGAATCTCAAATTGTACCGACTGTAGCAAACTTTCGAATAAATGACCCGCAGAATGGCTAAAGATGACTAATAATGGAGAAACTTCAAATAATTCAGCAAAAATTCTAATTGACAGTAAATAAAACGATGAAGCCCACCTTTTTACTATATTTCCATTACTTAACCAATCTCTTTATTATCCACAAAAAATGCGACAATATATCATATCATTTATTTAATCTTTTCTTTCTACCCTTTTCTCTGAGTTTTCTATCTGATCTTTGCAAATCTTCCAGAATCTCCTTTTACCTCTGAGATCGACTCTGATTACTTAGCCTATGGAACATAATGTCAAGGCGGTAATTAGCATCAGACGGTAGAGCAGTTTCATGATACTAGAGTGGATAGGATCTGCCTTTCGGAATAGGCTCTCCGTCAACGTAGAGTGTTTAGAACCAAACTCCTCCCAAGTTCGCAAGCTTCTCAACAATGTGTTCTTTGTTCAACCCGTTGAATTTACTGATATGTGTGATGCTGTCAAACTATCTGACAAATTTGTCGTTGACTTTGAATATTCCACCCAACAAATCTGCAGATCTTAGCTTCTGCATCTTACTATTTTCATAGATACCCTTCTTCTCTTTTTCAATAGAAAACTCACAGAAAGTTTTAGATCTCCTCTCTAAAATATACCCCTTCCCATAAGCTCTGAACTTGCGGTTTCCGTACACCAATCCCGAAATCTCACAAGGCGGGAAATAACAAACAAAATGGCTGCCGTTCCTTAACTATACATGCATCGCCCCTCCATTCCCACCAACTGCCGACTTCAATCCCACCTCCGCATATGGAACCAAATTACCGTACAATTTGAACTCATCACACTCCATATAATAAGACGAAATCGGTGGATGATGGCTTATTTGCTAATAGTAGATCGGAATCCCTCTGATGTATGCCTGCAAAGTTTCACCCAAAATCGGATTGAAGGGTTTCATCATATTCAATTACAACGTAGGAATAGATGCTAAAAACGCAAAAATGTTTTTCATCTGCCACTGCGGATCCTTATCTGCAATCGGCTGGAGATAATGCGGTGCATACCCAAAGGACCCTGCAGATCGTTCCAGCATGGATTTCGACTAAAATATATCCACCGGTAACGATATATTCATTACAGATTTACCGGATATCAGATTAACCCCAATCTGCTTTATCATGAAGGTCAAAGTCCCTTTTTGACTCTCAATCAGCTTATAATTCACCATCACTAACTCCTTATTCTCGTTAATCTCATACTGCCCACCCCTCTCTATCAACGCATCCAGACAATAGGACGGTCTCTCATTGTCCCAACTTGACAGTACCTTGTTATTGAATCTCTCACATCTTTGAGACTAGTCCAAGCTTATCAGATACGAGGATTAGTATAGCTGTTTAGCCAGGAGTTCTAAGTACTACTCGGTGGGAACGTGATCTGGTTTCAACGGTCTCAATTTTTTGAAACTCATCAACTACATTAACTTCGTAGTCTCCTCGGTAAAATCGGTCTGAACGGTCCCTATAGACTACTACATCTCCAAAGTCTTACGACTCGCCCTATTCGCCATCATCTCCTACCCAACCACTCCCACCTTACCATCACCATCCCTCCCAACAATGTCATCCTCCTAACCTTCCGAATCATAAACGTATCCTTATCTACCCACAACATCGAATGAAACTGGATGAAATAATACGCTTTTCAAAGAAGCCTGAGCTTTCTATATCCTGTAGTAATCTTCGAAATATGCAATGTCTTTGTACATCTGAATCAGCATTTCTCGACTATATCCCGTACTGCAATAACCATTCCCGTTGAATTTTGTGCGGATTGTTATTTTGTAACCCTTCTCTCCGATAATCTACTCAAAACTTATCCCTGTCTTCATGGATGCCCTCACTGCATTGCTACCATTGTTCTGCTTTCCATTCATAGTCCTAAAATAGTCTTAATCCTAGACTGTCTCCTCCAAAACCACCCCATACCGCCTCCCAAGTCTTTCGAACTCCACCATCGAGACAGTGTATCTTTCATAGCACCATTTTGAATGAGGTTTGAAGGTTCTTTTGATCAAATAAACATTGCTTTATAATTTGTTCATCACCTCCTACGATTTTATGGTGGTGTTCCAACCCTTTTGATAGATCATGGCTGATAGAATATCCTACATACCATCTTATAACTGTATTTTCATCTATATTTAAATCTATGCCTATGTTTTGTGAATACGAGTCACACACTGTTTCTTGCATTCATGGAGTTAGAAATTTTAGTCACTTAACTCCTCGACCAAAAAGTTTTTTAAGGTAGACTATCTTTAACCTTATTTAGAATTTCCAAACTTTGGAGATAGAAAATCAATTGATTTTTCAGGATTCACCAGATTTAATTTTCTCTCGACGCTTTTCGTTAACTTTTCTAATTTTTCAAAGCAATCGGTCAACTGTTCACACTATTGTTTGCTCCGAAACCTGATCCAAACTCTGATACTATTTTTTTCATTTGCAATTAAAATAGTTCTGATATCTATCGGACAGAACTGAACTTGACTGTCATCCTTGCCATTTCGTCGTTCTAAATTGAAAATGACTGCTTTCCCAGTTTTCCCAGTTTTTCCAACTTTCAACTCCTTTCCCGCAGTTGAAATCTTTATAAACCCATCTTTCCAAAGTTCAGCGAGCATTCCAGGAAACAAAACCTTGCACTTGTACTGTACAATCCCCTACTATTCTAGATTCTAAATTTGCACAATCCTTTTATTTCCGCTTTTGTCCTGCTGCCTCTCTTCATCCCCGAACAGAGTCTGCGCAATGGAGTTAAACACAATTATCAGGGCTTTAATTGGGAGCTCCTCTAAATCCCTAACCTACTCTTTTTCCTCAAAATTCAAAATGGCAATTTTTTACTTCCTAATTTTCGCAGCAATATACGATAACTTCCACCTTATCCTTTACGGAACATTTCGACTCCCTTCCCGAAATTTGCGGTTTAACTATTCAAACTCTCTCATCCTAACATCATCCTATTGCATCCTTTCCCGTATGTAGATTATTTTTGATCAAAAAGTATAATCTCTTCAATCACGTATATCCGAAAATAATATCAAAATAAAACAGATCTCAACCTTATCAACTCAATTCATCCGACAAATCAATAAAATTCGCATATTTTAATAATTCGTAAAGTTTTAAGCTATGAAACACCTCATGAAATTTATTTTATTATAGTAACTCAAGATCACCCCAGTAAAAAATGCTGACAAAAAAGTTAGCCCTTCCAATTATCATAGTGCTCCTCTCGCTATTCCATCAAACTCATTCGCTGCAGCCCTTCCGATAAACTCTCATGTACCCCAACACTGAAAGCTCACCTTCCCTTTATCTCTTCTCCTTCAAACTATCGAACAATCTGCCAGCAGGCGCCTATCTCCTCATCACCATGGACTGGTACACCACAGATCTCATCCCCTTCCACTGCATCTTTGTCAACACCTCTCTCAACATACGCTGCACCAACCTCAAAACACCCACCTTCGCGCTTACCATATCCACAGCAATCATGCAAAATCACAACTCTCTACTCAACGACGCGAAAACCCTAGTTATAGAACTGCAGTCTGCCCTCTCCGCCAATACCGAATATGTTCTCCAGATTTATCTCCACAATGTAGTCTCTAATATCCGAAAAATATCCCCGAGCATATAATTCTATGCAGTCGGCAGCACAGGTCTGGTCTACGAATAGAATCTAAACTACGGTCCTTCAATCAATAAACCGCCTTTCAATAACATACTCGACGTCTCAATCATCAACAACCTAGAAAATAATTAGCCTGGATCCCTGTCAACCCTCAGAGCCTAATTTGAAATAGACGTCGCAACTACAACTCCCCTATCCTCTTTTGTGTTTATCCTTCCTGACCCTTTCGAATTTTCGTTCGGCTCTATCCTTCGACCATACGCGGCATAAGCGTTCGCCTCAAATCCTATTGATCTCTATAGTCAGCCCGTCAGACTTTCCTACGAAGTAATCTCCAAAAACATCTTCACAGTGACATTTAACTAATCTTTCGCAGTCGGACGGAGATTCCAAGTCTAGCTTACCTAAATACGTAACCCTTTCCATCTTGCCAGATCCAATATCTCCATATACAGCACTAATTTCGGCTCACTTACCCCTAATCAAGGTTACTAACAGCTGTATCCGATCTAAACGGTCACCTTCCCACTTTCCGTCACCTTAGGATTACCATATGACACTCCGATTCAGGGGCCTTGTAAATTTTACAAAGGCGATTATAACTACGTTCAACTGAAGATTATCATACCTAACGACGTTCCCGATGGCTATGCTATCAGAATATATTCAACCCAGGCTACAATCAGAGATGGAACAGCATATGCCAATTTTCAAAGTCTTAGCTACGATCCAATATATGTTTATGAAACTAGTGCAAGAAGGAGATTAGTAATTAAAAAAATGGGACCGATTTCTTCAGGGACTACTGTGATAGTAACTTTCAGAATCTATAAAGACAGCATTACCAACTTTAACTTCGATGTCTGGATTGACACGGAAGCAATCATATAAGCAGAAAGTGCAACAAGATATATGTTTGAAGGGACTGTGATCGGAACGAGCTAATCACTCGATAATTTTGGTTTCCAATTCTACGACAGCATCATCGGCCAAAATCGACTACCAGTCATCAATGGGTTTGACAGCAACTCGGGCTATTATACAAGATGGCGCTATTATGCGTATAGTGCATATAATATCGATACTTCCACGGGTTCCTTCATCGATATATATCTGCCCCCCATCGTCTTGTTCGAAGATACTTTTGACCCAAACACCGATTGCAGATTCGGAAGCACCGCTGGATCTGCAGTCTGCACCGTTTAAAGAACCGCTAACTATCTACATGTCACCGTCAAAAGAACAGGAACCCCTGTCAATTCTTTCCCACAAAACACGTGGGTTTAAATTAGAATCTACAAAATGAGATTTCCAATCACCTCCTCAGCTAAAAACATATATCCTGTCTACCTTAGAATGTTCAGAACTGACGGTGTTGGATCAGTGTAGTACTCTAGAGCCTAAGCGTTCAATGTTCTCACAACCAGAAACACTCAGAACGGAGCTTCCCTATAACTACATAGCAGTGTTAGAAACCAGGACTATAAATATCCAGCTTTTGCAAGGTTCTAGAATTCAGATTCAACCGCCATGAACTACGTCACTCAATAGAACGAGGTTAGAGTTGTTACTGTTTTCGAACTCCGAGGATTTAATGGGTTGGTTGGATCCGTCGGAAACCAAGGAAACTACCCTTGTAGCAGTAATATCGCTGTTAATTGCATCCTTTAAATTGGACATGAAGACTAAAGTACACTCTACGCCTAGTGGTAAAGAGTCCATATATTTTTCCCAAATGGAGGGTAGAACACAACTGCATTCCACGTAATCGTACCGGATCTTGTCACCGATAGCGATAAATACTACTACTATATGGCAGGTATATACAACAGACTAACCAAATAATACTCTTACCTTTATAGTGACCACTACGCTCGAAGATACAGCTGGTCAACCAGTCCAGTCAACTTATAGACAAATATGCAAGTGGACATGCAAGGAAAAGCAGGTTCCTACAGAAACAATGTGACTGTCAATGTTGTCACCAACACGGGCATGTCAACATCGACATACTCGTTCCTAGTGATCATCACCAAATGGTCCTTCTATTAGCAAGGCATATCATCACTTAACAGTGCAACCCTCGGAAATGCCAATCCAACCTTTGGGACCGACATTCAGTAACCCTTATCAATATACCTCGGATAAAACTACTACATGACCGCTATCCCCTACCAATACACTTCCTCCCTCAACTCTTTCGACATGTATCTAGATGGTGTACATATGCCCTACACTTATGATCTACCCGACTATCATATGTACGTTGTATATGCTCAGAGTGCTCCAACTACAGGAGTCACCAATAATTACAACTCAATGTCATCATATAATGAGTTTATCATGACAAATGCCGATATATTCTACGAAAGTCCCCTAAAATCATTAACTGTTTCATGTCTTGATAACTCCTTAGGTGTTGTCAATACAATCTGCACTGTTCGCTTCGGCACACATCATCCCTTAAAAGCCAATGGAACCATCAGAGCAGTTTTGAGCGGCATGACCATAGCCACTGACTAGTGCAAACTAACTCTGGATTCAAATGGAACCACTCCTCCAGTTACCTGCTCCTCAACACAAAACAACCTAAATGTCACTGCAGTTCTGACAGGTGGTAACATAAATCACTATCCGGCTGGAAACTTCACGCTTTAACTTCACGGCATCGGCATTAACGCTAACAGCATTTCACAATCCCTAACGCTATATCTGATGGATTCCTCAGAATAATATGTAATCTAAAAGGGCACTAGAATCATTACCACAACTGTCCTCAATGACAAAATACTGTAAATCAATGAAATCACCTACAAATACAACACTCCACTATCCGCAAACACTATTTCTATCAAATTCTCGCTGCCGAGGTCGCTATACTAAGATTAGACCCTCGGGTTTATCATGGGAAAAGACTTATCAGATGTCAATACTGAAATAAACAGACTCAATATCAGACTAACAAACGCTGGAGGTACCACCCTATCTGCGCTCTACCAGCTTCTATCCGATTAATATAAGGTTCTGTTTACCTTTGCTGATCCAAGCCTACTAGTCGCAGGAAACTACACACTACAAATATTCGGCATTATGACCCCAGCATCCCATTAAAATGGTGCTTTCAACATAATCTACTAAAGATCCTATGACAAAGTTTTTTCCTTAATTAACCAAGACACCACTTTATTCCCTTCCTTCCAAGACCGTATTATTAGTTCTATCTCAATCTAGGCATTCTACAACACCTAAGGTTACGACCAATAACTCCGAATTAGCATTACAAACCAAAATGAAAACGTAAACGATCAAATGGTGTGGATTGTAAATTTCCCGTCCTACTACACCGAAAGACTGTTCAATTACCAACCTTACTGTCTTATAGACGGAAGTCCTATCACTTGCACTGCAGATCCCGATGCTCCTTTCCAACTTGTTGTCACGGGCAGTCCCAAAATAGTCGCTAATGGCACCCAATATATAATATCAATTTTTGGGCTAGCATCACCGAGATCAGCCTATACCAATGATGTCTACCCCAATCGTAACATCTTTATCGGTATCCTCTAATCCTTAACAAGCTCTAACTACATATAAACTGCTCTCATTTACCCCTAACAGAACATTCAACAATCCGTACCTGGCATCCTTACACTCACAGACATTCCCGTCTCATCCATCACACAACCTTCTTTCTCATCTATATTCGCAATCCTAGAAATATCGACCAATTATGCACTCACTTCAGGATCCTACTTCTATATCGTGTTCCCACCAGAATTCGACAACTTCAACAATCAACCGCTATCAGCAACCATCACTATCCCTTCTTTAACACCCGTCAGTATAACTGGCAGTGTCATCGATAGAAGAGTTGAACTATTATTGCCATCAAACATCAACGCAAATACACAATTCAGCATATCATTCCCCAACCTCCCATCCCCACGTCTATAGGTAACCGTCACCATGAGCTAAATCTCTCTTTTCACAACCCTAAACAACAAAAAATCCATCTACGCAGCATCTATGATTTCTGGCAACTCAGCGCCAACACTCCAATTTGTCAAAGATAGCAGATACATCTCTTTCAATAACGACAACGCAATTACCATCACTGCAGGAACCTACTCCACAGACATTCCAATAACCCCATCTGACAACATCCCCTTCCTTACCAACATCAACGTCAATCTATCATCAACAGGATTCACCTTCTAACCAACCTCCGTCTTTCTCTCTCTAGGTGATTCCTCGGGTTCCTTCAAAGTCGGAGCTGACACCGGCCTTCTCCCAATTGCCTACTTCTACAACGCTATCAAACAGGATTAAACCGTCACATACTATACCATCACCACCAACAATAACATACAAATTACCAACGTCCCAGTCTCAATCACCATACCAACTTCTATCACTGTACCAATCGGTGGATGCTCTATCCCATAAAAGATCTTACTCCCCAACGCACCCTTCACCGATGTCAGTATCATTTTCAACTATGATAACTCTGTCTATACGGAATAACTCTTCTGGCCAAACTAGCATTCCACCAAATCCCAAATATCATTCAACAAAACAGTATTGTAAAATCATGTGTCTTTCTGTTCTGCAAACAGTATGACCGCAGCCTCTTTTTCGCTGACCATGGTCCTTGCCGGTACTAACTACGCAAGCTATACCCTCTCTCCCTCATCTCAAATAACAATCAATGTAGTTTCACAGACTCCTCCAGCCGATCCAACTATATCGCTCTCGCTCACAAACCGGCAAAAAACCTTCCTAGATATCTCTTTCACGACAAATATTCAAGGTAACATCTACTACCATCTACAACTAGGTTCTAACAATACTGCACTGACTCCAAACTAACTGCAAATATAAATAAAAAACGGAAATCTTACAATACAATCGATGCAAGACTTTCATTCAAAAATATACCTTTAATAAAGGGACCAAAGAATCGGAATGCTTGTATAGCCCGCAGGAACTAAGACTCTCAGATTCAATAATATGCAACCTTAAACCTAATACACAATATGCGCGTATCTATAATCTCCCTTCAACAGTATTACATCTGCAGTCTGTTAAAACTATAAAACTAGTAATTGGGGAACAATCAATAAAGTAGCCGTTAGATTCTCTAAATAGCTTAATGCTCAATAGCTCAATAACATCCTCTGCTTCTTTACCAGGTCCGTTGATACTTAGGTTGAATACGTCGTCGATTTATAGGGTAATTCTTGCGATAATCGTGCTGTCAGAAACACTCACTACACTTACCCTGGCACATCTTTCTCATGGCAAACCACGCAAACCTATATCTACGTCATAACTAATCCTTCTGTGGTCTCTGATCCAGCACCAACCGCACTAAAAAATATGTACGGGACAGATCTCTCCATTAATAGCATCTCTTTGTCAAATGCCCTCAGTAACTACGCTATTGATTACCTTTCCTCCTCTTACCTTCTCTAAGCAGACGCAAGATCTATGAGCAACCGTAGCAACGCCTAATCCCTCACAGTATCCTTCTCAAAACCAACCTACAATGAGGCTACCCAAACAGTCACCATCGACAACGTAGAACTGGTAGGTGGACAAGGATCAGTCTACTTCCTTGTAGTCCTTTACAAACAAATTGTCACATCCGAAAGCACAACTTTCGTCAACATCAGAATGAATGCTGCACCCAACTAATAGCAAATGATGAATTGCCTTACATGGGATAATTTGCCAGCATAGGGATGTGCCAGAGCCGTTTACACTACACAACAGATCACGGTCACTATACCCAACATACAGAATAACAGCATGTATTTACTATATTATGCTGCTGCGAGTGAATATCCACTCAGACCTGTTTTTTCAACCATTATCAACAGTGATAATATTGTTACTTATACCTTTGCGTAAAGGACAAGTTTGCTATGTGCGATGACAATATTGCTTCTCCTGGCTTTTGTCTCCGGCTGATTAAAGAATGAGACTTCATCGAAATGATCTAAAAAATAATGTATTTCTCGTGCTGCTGGATTTCATAAAACAAATGTTAGCCAAATATATGCATTAAAATTAATCATAGAAATGACAAGATCACCCCCTTTTCTCAATTTTTGAACTCCAACTGAAACACTTCATAATCAACTAGCATGGAATAGTAGTCCCCGTTCGTTTGTCCAGTAAAGTGTGCGTACCAACCCTTATATTTATTTACTAATTAGTTGGTTAGACGAAAAGAAGAAGGAAAGTTAAAATAGCTGCCAGTCTAATAGTCTTCGCCATCACTATACTAGTTTTCTTCGACTAATCTCTGCGGATTGCGATCCGCAATATATATGTCGAATCCCCTTCCAAAGGTGGGACCACTATTTTATTTGCAGTGTATGGCGTGTTAAGGCTCTGAAATCGGATACTTTTCCTACTCGGTAACAGAAAACAAAAAAGTTTAACGACTTTCGTCAACTATATACTTCCCAGTCCTCTTCCACTCCAGTGGAGTGTACCCTCCAATGGTTTTACCGAATTCCGTCTTTATCAATACCAGAGTGTTCTTTTTCCCGTCGCAGGTCTCGTGGAACTTGAATGCGGAAAATCCGTTTTATGATCCTCGATATAACAACTAAGCATCCACTATCTTTTTGTCGAAAAAACGTTTTATTATCGTAAAATTAGCAACTATCCTCGATATCCCTTCAAAATGTATCTCTCTAGGAAATTCTCTAAGCAAGTTGAGGATTGTTACAATTTTGGACCAGTATTTCTTCCAGACTTTACTAACTTTCTCCTCATTAATATCAACTTCAACTTTCACATCAATTGCCTCCTTTAGTTTAGAAGTGACAGTGGCTCCGGTTATTTAGCTCTGCCTCCCCTGATAAACTAGTTTCATAAAATCAGCCTCACTCTTATTCAACCCCAAAAACTCCAACTGCGATATTGAACTTTCCTTCTCCTCCTCCAAATGTTCAATACAGTCATCATAAATTTTCTCAAACGCCTTAAACGATTCCATATTCTTAGCTGTTACCTACTACTTCTTTGCTTCCACTTTCCTCGCAATCGAACTAGTTTTGATCAGTCTGCAGTCCTTGTGAGATTACGAACAATACCCGCATGTCTCCACTAGGCAAATAAATGACGGTTCGGTACAGTTTTTATTTACACACATATATTTTGCTTTGTTGTTTGATTAGCATAGTATCTCATCAGATAATATTTCCTTCGAGGCCAATTCCATTTTTCTAGCAGGCAGGCTAGAGGCTATGTAAGAGAATTAAAAATATGGAATATTACGTATTATACAAATAAACTCATAAATTTGAACGCATTATCCATCCATCAGCCCCATACTACCTTAAACACCTACCATTCTTTCGTTAAGCTCTTATGTCCTTCCTTTGCCCCCGAAAACGAAGTAAATACTTCTTGAGCAGACTTTCCTGCGTTTGGACTATCAGAACTTAGCTTGTAAGATCTCGGAAAATTAAAGTTACATTTGTTAGTATGAGATTGGTTCGGTATGTAAATGTCACTTTGTCCTTCCCCAAATGTAGGCCCATATGTTTTACACTGTCCAATAGCCTTCTTAAAATCGGCAAGTTGAAATTTCTATCCCATTGTCACCGAAAAAATGAATGATTCTCCAGAGTGATCCTCCGCGTAGCTAACTGAAGACTCTCCCCTCCATTTTAGAGGAGTGTACCCTCCAATTACCTTCCCATATTCCGTTTCAATCAATACCAACGTTTCACCAACACTATCGCATTTCAAATGAAATTAATTAGTCTCAAACTTGTGTTAGGAGGCACGGTATAACAATTTGAACTCCAGTATAGCTTTATTAAAAAAAGGGAGTAGACTTGCGGTATTATCGACGATTTTAGACTGAATCGGGGCATATGATTTATACAGAAATTTTATATCCTTCAACAAATTCACGAGAGTGATCTTCTTGTCCTCCCACAAAGACCTTATCTGTTCCTAAGAGGGAGTACTATCCTTTGACGATCCGTATTCCTTAATTTCTTTGGAGAGTTTGTTCCCAAACTACCCATTGACCCTGTCCAACTCTCCATCCTTGGCCAATGTGATAAACTTAATAGTCTGGGATCCAAGTCCATACAACTACATCCATTGCTGCAGTAGCTCCCTCTCCTCAGACAGGAGATCAATCGTCTCAAGATATATCCCATCAATGGCCTTCAACGATTTCTACTTCTAAGGCGTCAGTTTCTTCCGATTGACAGTCATCGCCTTTACCACGTAATCCATCCGCAAAAACTAACATGCTTCATGTCTTTCCTTCAGACATTCGCACATAAAATCAAAACATACCAGACCTTGGGGCAAAGTACAACTTTCAGAGCTACACAGCGCTTTCGCTTACTTCTTACCGATACAAGTCAGTACAGGCATCTACCCCAAGGGGTTTGACATAACTGTTTGTGGATTCTCCTCCATTTTAATATTCTAGAGATTGTGTAAAGTATTTTTGCTTTAATGTTGTCAAATCAGCGACTATCATTAATTCTATAAATTGTTCTGACTATTTAATGCTACTTTTTTTGAACTCGATCTTCGAAGAAGTTGCGAACTTAATTCTAAAAAAAATGATTATTTTGTGAAAAGTAGGGGTGAGTTAAAATAACTCTGGGTACATATCGGATAAAAATGTATCAGATTATAACCCATTCTTATTCTTAAACATAATTTTACGTCTCTAAAAGTAAATTAAAAGAAACTTTCAAAGTTAACATAGCTCCTTACATGTAAAAAGACGAATTAGCATTCGCAAGGCAGTAAATAAAACCTCCTACATTCTAAGAATGGAGCGAGCCCTAATAAAAACAGGACCCTTCCAAAAAAATATGCTCCTAGTGCGAGAAAAAATAACATAAATTGTATTACATCTTCACAGACTTCTACATCTGCTAGCCCTGCTTCGTGGAACAACAGAAATTCATGCAAAACTACAAACTATAAAGAATAAAAAACAACTAAATCTACCCCTAAATAGACGAAATCCTACCCAACCTGTACCTGGGAAACGAGGACTCCGCAATCCACCCAGACACTTTCAAGGAAAAGGGCATCACCGCAGTTATGGCCTGTGGAAACTACCTGCTCATGAGATACACCGACAAATATCCCTATAAACAGTATCACATTGCCGACAACCCCTGCCAAAAAATTTCTCATCTGTTTTAGGACAGCTACAAATGGATTAAACAAATGCATGATTAAAATCGGAAAGTTCTCGTCCATTGTGCAGCAGGTGTTTCCAGAAGCGCATCGTTCACAATTGCTTTCATCATGAAAGAGAAAGAAATGGGGTACTAATAGGCCAAACAGTTTGTCAAAGACAAAAGAAAATATGTCAATCCCAACACCGGATTCAGGTAGCAACTATCTCAGTATGAAAAAACACTCTACAACCAAAAAATCCAGTCGTTTGGTCTAAAACCATAGCAAAAGGGGTAGGAAAAAGTCGAAAAGAGCAAATAAACGGATTGATTAGTCAGTATTTCCTGATGTCCAAGTATCATCATTTCACCTAAAACAATTAACTCCACCAAATCATAATTTAATGTTCCCCCATTATAACTCCTCCCAATGACATCAACTCAATAATTCACTCAAAAAACACTGATGAACAACATTATTTCACAAAGAGCGGATGGCGGATGCCGCATTTATTTCTGTATTGCGATGAAAGAAAGCGAAACTGGTTTGCTTCTCAATGAAAGAGTTTTCTTTCTCTCCGAAAAGGACTTCACCCTTTTCTATCACAAGGATATCCCGAAAAAACCTTACACTACTTCACAGTCAGCGGTTCATTCCAAATAGAAGTATGTGATTCCCAAGCCGAAACTCAAAGTTAAAATTAAAAATGTGAAACTAGAGTCAGCTTTCTCCAAAGAGGGAAACAAATAGAAAGACAAAGAAATATTTATCAAATTCAATACATACGAAACCTAAAGTAAGGATGTCGTAAACTCCAAAACTGTGTGGAAAATAGTCTTTTACAATTCTCAAATAGCGAAAAATTGGTTTAATCTCTTTTCTGACTTACAAGAAAAGTAGTTCACCAAAACCGTAATCAGCTAAAAAACTAAGGCTTAGAGTAAACAACTTTCCAAATATAACTCTGTACAAAGTTTAAATAGTTTGGGAGGATTTTCAGGGCTACAGAGTCATCATTTGAAGAAATAACACAGCGAGACCTCTGAAAAGCATAGTTTATCACAGACAAACTCATATGCTGTTTTCCATTTCAAACGAGATTTGTGAAGAAACTCAAAAATAGATATTATTTCATATATTTTAATCATTCCGAAAAGATAAATTTTTAGCTAAGAATAATCAGCAATATCCACACTTTAATATCACATTCAGTCCTGCTCCCTCGCCTCATGCACCTCCAAAACCTGCCCAACCTTTCCCCAATTAAAGCCAGTCCTAATGTCATCATCGCGAAACTCTTTCAAAGTAATTTTCTCGAAAACCTGTTTTAAAGTGATTATTCCCTGACACTTGCCCTCCTCATTTATAACTGCTGCAAAATTGATCTTTTTGTCTTTCAGATGGTCTATCGTGCTCAATAGTGTATCCTTTCCCTTGACCTTCAAAATCTACATAATGACATCTCCATCCTTTATTGTCTTTGGATTGCTTATGCTAAGTTTCAGTAAATTTTTGATCTTCAAAAATCCGATCACGTTGCTCTTGTTCTTCCGATAGACAGGAATTTTCGAAAAATTGCACTTCTTCAACTCTTCCACGGCCTTCTCATCAATCATCGTGTTCTCCTCCAAAGCATAGGTATCCGACAACGGAATCATGCAACTCTGATTAGTACTCTATCTCAACTACAAAGTATTCCGCAACAGTTCAATTTCCTCTGCTCGATACCCATACTACCTCTTATTGTGCAAATACAGCAATGCCCTCAGATTCTATTTGTTCAACTTTATCTTGTCCTACGGTTTTCCCACCCATTTATTCAAAACACGAGCCATAGGTCTCACAAACGGACAGAATATCAACTACAGAAACCTTGTCAACGGTGCAAAGTAGTACCCAATGATCACTTTGTTCGGACCCGTACAGTATGCCTGTGGCAGAACCTCCCCAAATATAACCACCGCAGCCGTGGAAATTATCACTGCCAGCCAGCTTGGAACTATCTTATCCAGGAAAATTGGCAATGCCTCCAAGGAAAGAGCATTGGAGAGGAGAAGAGTCGACATCAATAAGTAGTGATTCTAGAGAATTCCAAGAATCACAACCGCGATCTTCCTATCACTCTAATTCGAGGATCTTGACATCACCTCCATTTCTGACTTCGGTATCGCCATATATCCAATAGTCAATCCAGAACATATACCGGCGAAACATGCAAGACCAAACGATATCAGGGCGTAAACAAAGAACATAAAAGAAAACGCCTCGATTAGCTATTCATTATGGGTTTCCGCCTATGCGGTCACTATGTAACTAGCGACTATCATCACCAGCATTATTTGATGCGATATCATTTCCCTTATACTTCAATTAAATTGATTTATAAATCATCAATCATTCAAACAGTTGCAGATAACTCTTTTATCAGTGAAAAATCGAATTCTTGTATTGAATATTCTTTGATTATCATTTTTTGTGAAAATCATTACTCCCTACAAATAACTTGCTCGTCCATCATTCAGCAAATAAAAAAAAAACTATCTCATCTCTTTCACACAATAAGGGGTTTACATCATAAATTCAGTTATTTCTCCTTTATTCAAACATGAATTTACGCCTTATATATTGATTTTTTTGTTCGTTAATACTTTAAATTCGACCATACTTTATTCACAGTCTAACTTACCTATTAATCAAAAAATAAGCATCAACAAAAAAAACAGTAGTAAAAAAAATACCTAAGCATAAAAAAAGGTTATATAGGGGAGTGTTGTTACCTTTCAAAAGACGAATGAAAAAACTGCGTCAACTTTAAATTTAGTGAAAAAAGGAAATATATAACTCTGCAAAGTTTGTCGAAATGATTTTTTAAAGCATTTTCTCTTGAAAATTAGCGAATTAAGCAAGTTAACCAGAAATTCTTTTTTCTATATTAAAGTTGTATCGGGACAAAACTCCCTACGAGGATACCTAGCACCAGTAAAAGAGGGTGCAAATATCAAGAGTCCATCGAAATAACTCCTGGCTTAATTTTCTATTTTCTCATAGAAATGAAAAAGACTAATTTTCTTTCCCACTCTCTCAGTTTATGTGTTATTTTAATGTTTAAGAGCTAATCGTGAAACAATACAAGAGCAATCTTAAGAGATTTCACCGGTGGCGTTTTTTTCAAAATGACTAATCATAAACAGAGACATTGATGAACTTGCATTACCCATAAAACAGCATCGCCTTATCAACAACAAAAAAATATCCTTTCTGACACTCTAGTAGCATATTACTTTGCCATTTGTCACTATTTAACCGAAACTAAAACTCTAGAATTGAAATCGTCCCTAGAAAAGAATTAGTACCAATGGAAAAAATACTTAAGTGGGACGAATAGTCAACAGATGTCATAATTTTAAAAAACAAACAAATTAAAGAATGAAGGCTCAAACAGCTGTAATTGTTCTCCTAGCGATCGTATTGATCGCCAAAACAACCAATGTCCCCGGACTATGGACTGGTAAAATTTACCCGTTATTCAGGCATCCATACATTCAATAACGATGGAAACTCACTTTCATACAGTGCAACGATTCCATTCACCACAGACACCGTTCTACCCCAAGATTATGAGGCAATATGCTCATTCAACGACATCCCATCCCTTGGAGACTAACTAGGAACCAACTTCCGTTGCTCATGCCAAAAATAGGTATCGGCAGTTCTATGCACTGTTATAGTTGGCTCGACTACAGGATGGGACGAAACCACTATTTTTATCACTGCTACCAATAGAAATGACTTCAGAATGGCACATTTTTCGAGAGGTATTTTTAGTATTTATTTTCAGTTTATAATCCACCTTTTGTAGGTACTGTGAATTAAATTCTCTCATACCCATGGTCGGGATCTCCAAACCAAGCTGATATGTGGGCTGCAGTCTACATTTCAGGAGCGACCAGTTCTGACAACTCTTTCAGTCTCTCCGTCAGCAATGCAAACTACGATGTTGCCAGCAATCAAGTTCAATTTGATGTCTCGATCACCGATCATGACAACTCCAACATTGAAGTCTTCTTCAGCTATATCATCATCGAGGACGATCAAACCCTTGAAATCGAGGAAAACCTTGACCCGAACACCCCAGAATAAGGCGTCGAGTAAATCAGCGGGCTGATTGATATATCCATTGCTCAGAGCAACACCGGAAATCTCAAAGCCGAAGCTTGGGATAGTGACTCCCAGATCAATCTCATTGTTCACAATATGTACCTCCAGACCTATACCGGAACAGGAGGATACTGGGCTTCAACTGACTGCGAGCAAGCATACACAATGGTAGAATAACCAGTTACCAGATCCTTCCAAAAGGCAACCCTCGCTAAAATGACCTCAGCATAAAGAGCTCACTCCAAAGTTAAAAAACTTAAAAAGACCTGCACTGCAACATCAACTGCCGACAAAGAGGACCATAACTATGAAAGGTTTTTCGGAAAGAACCCTTTCGGAATCTGATCGATACACTCTCTATATCTCTCTGAATCAATTCTATGAGACGTTGACTCATAAGGCTTACTAGATATCGATTTTTGAAGTTTCTTCTTAGCAAATGAATACACAAAATAAGCACTAAACTGTTGTGAACAGTTTTTACTCATATTTTAATAAACGAATATAATAATAAAATATTGAATAAGCTCGATTCATTACTCCGAAGCACTCTAACATTAGCAAAACCTCAACATCCCAAAC
>JAOWAT010275513.1:0-40521 GCA_028571025.1 Longipedia americana
AAAATTTCGGTTCCGTTTCCATTGGCCTTTTTCTTGAATTAAAAATATTATCTTTAAATTCATAAAATCTGACCATTTATTTCTTAAACCATCACATTGTTTAGAACAATGATATCAGTATTTATTTCTTTCTTTCTTAAACAAAAATTCTGAATCCCGGTGGAGTCTGACCAATACCAATCGGATTTCTTTTTAAAAATTATACGAGTTGCCAGAGCAGACAGGATTGCAAAGAGTAAGGGAATATTAGTGTTAAAAATATGAGTTATCGATCTCTACGATCATTCGTTAGTTTTTTACCTAATTGGCTTCTTCAAATTCGCATTGAAGCGATTTTGATTTCTTCTTTGAACTTGTTGATGGCGAGAATTTCCTGAATGACATTGGGATAGGCATCGACGAGAGCTTCCATGCGACGACTGAAAGTAATTTCGAATGGGATGTAAAAAAGAAAGTATGATGCGAATCCCATCATATAGCTGCGTAAGGTGTGTGCAGTGAGGAGGAACCATTTTCTCTTTCGACAATAGCCGAGCCCGAGGACATACGTTAACAAGTAAAGGTTGAGAATAGATCCTCCATATAAGAGTGTTTTTTCAGCTTTTCTGAATGACTTTTGGAAATCTTATGGTGTTTTTTTCAGGTTTCTCCGAATTATTCCGACCAGCAGGCCGTTGCCAATCTTTTTTGGATCTGATCCGAGTTCAGATTTTGTTGGAAACGTCGGCTAGATGTTTGGATTTGAGGTGTTCGATTCTTGAAGGGTTTGATTATTGTTTTAGTGACGATAGGATGAAGATTACGAGTACTGGGGATTGGACGAGCTCTTTTTTATTTGATCATCGCGAGTGCGCGACGATTGGAACGTGTTTTGAGAATCAGAAACGGCAAAATTTTCGGATCCAAGATTTTGAAATGGGGATTAGTAGCTTCCATTTGGAGAAGAACTCTGCATAGGGAGAGTTTGGGATGAGAAATATTGTTTCAAAGTTTAATAGTGTATACAAATAAATAAATAAGACCAGGAGGCTGGCCATAAAAAAATGCATATAAGAAATCAAGAAGTTGTGTTATCTAAAAAATACAGAAAATCGCAAAAACGCCAAAAAAACCTAAATCAATCGCTGGTTTAACTAAAATTTCCCTTCAGACCGTAATTACTCGTTCGAATATCGTCATGAGGAGTTCTAATTTATGACTTGGTTTGATGTTAGCTTTAGGTTTTATTCTCTTACTCTGTACTTTCTCTCCTGGAAATGCTGAGATGTTCCTGATATGCGTTTATAGAGTGATCGGAATGATGAAGTCTTGACTATTGTGAACATTTGTTGGGTGTGCTGATGATGTTTGACTTTGCGTTGACGGAGGTGTTTTTGGCGTTTTCCAGGCCTTCTTCAAATATCTCGAAAGGAACTTCCTATTTTTGCCTGCACTGACATATGAAAATTATCAGTTCTACCGCCATAAACCCAATTCCGATGCATACAATGAGCCAGTTTAGATTTTTTGGGACTAGTTGCTATATACTGTTTGGAAACATTTCTATTAATACCCCTTCCGTTTACTATTTACTGTCTATATCTTAAATTGATGACTATTCTGAGTTTTACATACTAAATGCGAGGCAGATAAATAGTTGGATGAGTAAAAAGAGGATTAACCTATTTGTTACTTCCATTGTTTTATACTTAAGCATATAATTACGGAGTTGAATTTAAAAGTTCGATTTCCATTATAATATCAATCAGTCAATCATATAGCCAGGTTCACACCTTGAGCTTCGTGTTGTTGAACTTGCCAGTGGTTTTTTTTGTATTCGTGGTATTTTTGTATGAATTATTAGAAATAGTCTTTGAGTTAGTTTTGCTGGTGGATGCTAGTTTAATTTGGGGATAACTGTCGTTTTTTTTGGGAAATATTACATTACTGTCGTTTGATGGTTTGGGATTATTTTTGTTGCATTAATGAGAGATATTTTTAGGCTTTGATTGCCGAATTTTGTTTGTGTTTTGGAGTTAAGATAGAGGCGTTGATAGTTTATTCTCATTCGGTGGAGATTTCTACGTCTGGTTATCTCGACTATCCGGAAAGTCATCTTAAGAGTCGGATTGACTGCTTAGAGACCAACTGTAGTGATCGGAGTCAAACGATCCGTCATCTTAACCGTCTTCGATGAGAACTTAGGTTTATTTAGCAGAGTGCTCTTAATTTTGCATTTAAGAAACTAGAAAAGTAGGTTATATAGATTACTTCCTTGTCGATTGCTGGTGATGAACTAGTTGAGTCTGTGGTAGATTTGTTGGTTGGTTTTAGTTTTAGTGGTGAGTTATGACGCTAGTTGTTGGGATTATTTGTATTTTCCTTATTGCAGGAGCTTTAGAAGGTTTAGTTTGAGTTACAGATTGGTGTTGGGTGGGGTTGGGACGACTGATTTTTTGGGTTCTTAGGGGATGGGTTGCATATAAATGGAGTTTTCTTTCTTGGAAGTTGGTGATATATAGAAAAAAATGTTAGTTCTGATTTGACGTTATTGATCTGTAATAAGGATTATGAAATAATAATAAGCGGACAGCGGAGCGTAATCCTAAAGCTGGGCTAAGGAGGTGTAGTCGCATGCAACGAAATCTCATCATAAACAGAACAAACTAAATTGGACAGTACTGAAAAATTAATCATGTTAAGAAAGTTCTCTATGATCACAATATTTTTATAGATTCGTAGGCCTATCGAAAATGGGACGGGAACCCCAACTTTTAAGGAAAATAGTAGTCATTTATGATACAATTTGCAGATTACTAGAAAAAGACTTGACGAGGACTAGGTCGAGTGAACCGTTTTTTCAGAAATAATCGACGAAATAGATGTTGCGGAGACTCGTTACATTTTACTGCAAAAATAACAAAGTCTCGTATCAGCAGGGCTTACTGGAGGTAGTGATCCCGTTTGCCCTACTGCATCGGAAGGATTTTTAGGTACAAATGTGGCCTCAATATATTAGGTAAGCATAATGCAACGATTTAGCTACGAAAATGTTACGCATATTTTAACGCGTTCATGAAAAAACATTTCCCAAAAGTGTTGACTCAGAGGATAATTGACTCGAAAAAATAGTTGCCGCATGCGTTATTGGCGATATCTCTGTCTCAAACTTTGTTAAGATACCACTATCCTCGAATATACTCGTTGTTTTTGTAGAACGAGATCCCGGTGTCGATGGTGCTGACCCAGTAGATTCTGACGGTGTTTGCTAAGTATTAATCTTCGGTGATATAATTTAGGAATATGGCGTTGGAGTCGGTTTATAAGGTTTATGACTACTTCATTAATAAAAAGGACAAGAATGCAATTTTGTATATGAGTGTAGCGCTGATTGGGATGCACTAGGAGGAGATTCACACATCTGCAGTTTCTGACTAGTTGCATGTGTTTGCCAACAAGGGGTTGAAGACGAACATTGACGAGACTAGTCTGCCCGAGTGGTTTCAGTGGGCGGAGAGACTGGAGCGGGACACTCCGAAGTCCTTTACACTCTTTTCCCGGAACCTTGGGTTCACGAATCATTCAGGTAGGCATTTGCATAACATATCAAGGTATAATCCTCTGTAATATAATGTAGTCCTCACGAAGGAAGACTTGTCGGGGATGATGAGAGTGGAAGAGATACTCACTCAGCAGGACTTCATAATGTCAATTTATTCGAAGGAGATCTTGTAAAATACGGCCGGGTATGTTGTGGCTTCGGTTGATGGTCGGACTCTGGCCAAGTGCCAGGCGCTCAATGCTCGAAAACTTTTGGAGAATTGTGGGAAAGATAGGGAGGATGGAGTAAAAAACACGGTTCCGAAGGGAAAAACTGTGGTTTTGGCATTGGGAGAGCATGAGAGTTAGGAGGAAAGGGGGATTCTGATTCAGTTTGCTAAGAAAATTGAGAAGGAGAGTCGTAAGATCACGTTTCTTCAGTAAAGACTGCCGAGTGGGGCCCAATGTGTGATATACTGATCGATATCAAAGTCTATTTTTTCTATGTAAATTTATTTTATAAGTAGGACATATGAAACGATTAGAAGCATTCCACTAACTATGACTGCGATTGGAGATTTATAAACGAATATTAATTGAAAAATAGTACAGACTGCAAGTAGTCGATATTGTTATTCCGATTTATTCTAAAGTTAATATAAAAAACATTCTATCGAAAGAAAGCAGAGATAAAAAAAATAGTAATGGGAGAAACTTGTTCATCATGCGACGCTAGGAATAAATCAGTGAACGAAGAGATTGAGATGGCGAACAACTTATAGGAGGAGAATGGAAACGAAAGTGGCAAGGAATGTGGGGGAGTCGAGGATAATAGGTAGAACTAGAAGACACCTGCTGAGCAGGAGAAAGGGTAGAAACGAGGGTAAATACAGTCCATGACATCCAAATTGCAGAAAAATAAGGCCTATCATAAACTGGACAAGGGAGGGATCAAACTCGAGGAAATGCCCGACTATTCCAATGAAGTTGAGAAAAAAAAAAGAGACTAGCTTGGACCTTTTTTGTACTAGTCGCCCGAATATTAGATATCGAATGCCTAATACAAGGGTCCAATTTAATTTGAAGACAAGTATGTGTATGAAGGACAGTGGTTGAAAAATTAGAGAAATGGGAGGGGCACTCAGCAGTGGAAAGGAGGGTCTATTTACGAGGGATATTGGAAAAACAATGTTGCTCACGGGTATGGCAGATTGATACATGCGGACGGAGATGTTTATGTTGGAGAGTGGTAGAACGACCGCGCGAATGGAAAAGGTAGTACGTTTAAATATATAGGAACCTATTTTCACTGTTGTGGCGCAAAATATTAGGGAGACTGGTCCGATGATAAGCAAGACGGGTATGGATAGGAATCTTGGCCAGATGGAGCAGTGTATAAGGGGGAGTATTCGAACGGGAAGAAGCATGGCAAGGGGAAGTTTATGTGGGGGGACGACAGTTCTTATGATGGAGAGTTTTTGGAGAATAATATTCACGGTTTTGGTAAATATTGTTGGAAGGACGGGAGACTATACGAGGGAGACTGGGTGAACAATAAGATGGAGGGAAAAGGAGTGTTTACTTGGCCAGACGGGAGGAAGTATGAGGGAGAGTATGCGAACGACAAGAAGGAGGGAAAAGGGACTTTTACGTTCAAGGATGGCAGGGTCTATAGCGGTGAGTGGCTCAAGGGGAAACAGCATGGGATAGGCACTTACAAGAAGAACTCTGTGGTGAAAGAAGGTTTGTGGGAGCAAGGGGAAAGGGTCAAGTGGTTGGACGAAGAGAACAAATAGAATCTTAAAACTAAATCTAAGAATGATGTCAAGTGACTCAAATAATTGTTTTTCTGATTGTCTTTGTTCGTTAAATTATGGTGAGTTAACTCTTTGTTCGTTAAATTATGGTGGGTTAACTGCAAGACAAAGAATTTGCGGAATGAAACGATATTCGCAATAAATTTGTATTTTTTATGGGAGGTGATGCACTTTACAACTATAATAATATTTTACTGGCGAAGGAAGAGGTTTTTATGAGCTTAGAACCGAAAGAATAGGTGCAATCTCAGCAAATGAACGAGTTTAGTAAGCTGAATACAAAGAGTTCAACATCGGTGCTTCCGTATCTCGAATCCAAGGAAACGAATTTTACGCGTAAAAAAATTAAATCGGCAAAAAGATAGTTTGATTTGAATACTCAGCATATACATCTCCCGAAGTATGATGCGGTATGTGACAGAAATTTGGCAGCATATTTTTAAAAGCCATCTGTGAGAAAACGATTAGTCAGTGTTCAGAATACGAAACCGTTAATGCAAAAAGATAAAACTATGCCTAATTCGAAAAAGTTTGGTTAGATAAGATCAACAAAATCGAGAACGCAGGCGCAAACACGATAAGTTTCGAAAGAATAACTTATGAATTATATAGAGTCGGTTAAGAAAAGGATTACTAATGGTAAATTCTGACTTTTATAAGGATTTTTTTTACTATTTATTTCCCTCACATTATAGATTTAAAAGTAAATGTTAGATCAGATGGAGTATCACAGTTTTCCCCTCTCTATAGAACACAAATACTGGCGAACTCGTTTGATTTTGGGCATTTATTATTAGTTGATTTAGAGTCGACCTTTTTTCCATCTTTTGAGGTAGTCGAGGCAGTGATTAAGAAGTTAGATCTGGGCAGTTAGTATTCTTTTGTGACTCATCCGAAGTCTAATAGCAGTTAGGGTTTAATGCTTTGCAATGGATTTTTTTTCTGCGGTTTTGATGAGAAGTTCTTAATCCTACTCGAGGGTGGTCATATAGGAGTTGAGGACATGTTTGAGGATATCTTTGGCGAGGGTGAGGACTTTCTTCTCGATTTCAGCGGAGAAGGGGAGGGAAATGGTGATATTAGTGTTAATTTGCTACAGTTTGGCAAGGTGTATGACCCAGCATCGACAATGGTTAATAAGGGTTATGCTGATTCGTCGGGATTTGATTCTGACCTATCTGGTGTATCGATATTTCGAGGAGAATGCGCCGCTAAAGAGAATGGTTTCGGGGGAGAGAGACTTGACATTTTCAAAGTCTGTTCTCATCCTCAGGGGATAAGAGTCGTAAGGGTTGTTTTCGCCCATCACGAAGTTGTAGTTCAGGAGGAGGAAACTATTTGACCTGCGTCCGTAGAAGTTGAACATCTGCTGGTTTTGCCCTATGATGCTTGTTGTTTGCATGACCAGGTAGGTGTTGTCTCGACTGCCTTTCTCCGTCCAGCTAAAATCGTAATCGTCATCTTACGATTCGGAAGAGGAAACTGAGCTCGAACACATGGACCCTTCGTCTTTCTTTTTGCTCTATTCTTCTTCCATTTTTTAACGACTTTGACCCTTTTCAGAAATTTGCTACTATTCTTCCTCTTAATCTGATTCGGAGAACTAGTCTTCAAAAGTTTTGTCAGTGTGAATTCTCCAGTAGTTTTGGATATGCTTTTTCTTGTTTTTCTGAGTGATTTCTTACTTCGACTGAGGGTACCTTTCTGCCAGGTAGAAGATCTCCTCTTCAAAGGTTCGCTGGCTTATGGTTTCTTAGTCGGTGTCATTGTCTTCCGAGCAGGAGCTGTTGTAGAAGTGCAGTTGCCGAAAGGTGCAGACTCCTGCCTTATATTGTTGATGGAGGATCTTGAATTGCTGTTATTCCACCTTCTCTGCCTTATTCGGTGGGGATATCGGTTAATTCAGGACTTTTAGTATTTATTAGTGTTTCTTTACGAATTTGTACTTTTTAGAAAGCTTGGTTTTTCTAAACTTGTCAAGTCGCTAGTTGGACGGATTTAGTTCAGGTTTATTTAAAATTGACAGATTGGCCTGTAGTTTACGAGAGATGTATCCGCCAAGTTCCTACTTTTGATCGAAATTTTATCTGACTTCCAATTCGGTGTCCACTAAGTAATGGTCAAGGAAGTCTAGTCCGTGGTTGAAGGAGTCGGCGAGGGGAATCATAGAAATGGACGGGAGTGACCATCCAAAGGCTCGAGTTGAGATCATTGCATGGGCTTTTTCGAAGAGTTTTTTGTAGCCTTCATTGGAAATCTAGGAGGGAAAAATATTCTCGTACCTATATGGTGATACCTGGATACCTTTTGTAGATTCTCAGAAACCTGAGATAGATTTTTTCCAGTTAATCCTGATGCTATCCAATTCTTGATTTGAGTTTTTTATTGTCGAGGGTGGCCATGTCCCATTTGTTCCAGTTCGTGATACTAGGCACGTCGGTTATTTTGAAATAGGGGGCATAGAAAGACTTGTCACCTTTGAGGAGCTCCTGACTGATATAGAGGAGGAGGATCATGAACGGTCGGTCCTCTTTATGACTGAAGACGTCTGGATTCTATTGGATTATTTTTTTGAGAGGTTCGATATTTTTTACTTTTGAAACGGTTATTAGAAGATTGTATGGTACTGCTACGACGGCTTTGCCTTTTTCAATGGGTTTTTGAGAGCTTACTCCGATGAGATTGACCCCGAAGCAAGTTGGGAATCTGACTCTCGGGTCGATTAGAACTCCATTTTGTTTGAGCCACTGTTTAAATTCCGTGTACTCTTTTTTTTTATTTATTTTTTAGGTTTCTGCCCAATTTATGGTGTCCTACTCGATAGGTTACTATTCCATGGGATATTTATTTATTATCAATTTCCTTAATAAGAATGAGTAATTTCAGGTATGAGCGATTTTTTTGAAAAGATTGCTTTAAGCTCTTCGATGATGTAAAGTAATGAAATAAAAAGCAAAAAAGACCAGTGATAAATAAGCTTCACATTAGAAGCTCGACTCCTTTTAGAGTGAGCTATTCACGATTGTACACGTAATCCCTGGAAGTTTGACTTAGATAAATGGGGCAGGGTACTTGACGGCGATGACCTTTATGTAGGTGTTTGACAGACCCTATTTTAGAATTTAGACACTTCTTAGTAGTTAATTCCAATTTTGGGTAGTGAAACTGACATTCATCTCGAGTTTTTGTAGATGTTTGAGATCTCTGAGAGATTCAATGAAGTCGAAAAGGGAGGACTCTTTTAAGTTACAACTGTTGATAAACTGACAGATTACTATTCAAGAGAGATGCTGAGAGTTTAGAGTTGTGAACATTTGCTGACGCAGCTGAGTTTGTTCATGTTGGACACTCCGTTGCATCGATCACACATGAGAGTCAGGGATCTGAGCGATGGGAGATATTTCAGGACTTTTCCCAGTATGGAGTCAGTTATTGACTCACTAAGTAGTGTGGTATAAATACATACTCGCTGATGTTCAGTTGTAAGGAAGTAAGCTACCGGAGCTGGAGGTGAGGGAGGGAGGTGGATGGAACGCTGAGTTCCAGGCTATAGAGGGGCATTTTGTTGAGGCTATCAAACACACCCACATCTTACCAACCTACACACTCCTCGATAACAATTTTCAGAGACCGGAGTCTGCTGAGGTCGAACACTCTCGACCAGAAGTTAACGGCCTACGGGGATATTCTAGCCTTACTCAGGGTTATGCTCAGTTCATATAGGGCTATGTTGTGATGGTCAATGATATGATAGAGGACTGAATAAAGGATTTATGCCTATTTCACGTCGCTAATGTTTATTTCTAAGGAATTTACGTTTGCGATTTTCATGAAAAATTTCAGGTATTTTTGGGATTCGTCGACAAAATTTTTGCCTTGTAGGCAGATTTGATACGAACCCTCATTGACTTTTTAGAGAAAAGGTAATTTAAACAGAAGAGACGAGACATCAGAGAATTAGAACAGGCACTTTCTAAAATCTATCCAGCTAACTCTATTGGCTCCATAGGTATTGATCATCTAGATTGCCTCTGAGCCCAAAACTTTATTCCCATAAAGGTAGACTCCTACCAGGTGATCGGGATACTGTTTAATTGCCTTGACAAAATGGTAGGTCAGTGCATCGATGGGTTCGTTGTTTCCCCATTTCTTAATTTTGAATCCGTCGCATTCGATAAACTGATGGCCTTGCTGGGTGGAAATTTATTTGTCTTTGATTTCGGAGTATGCCTTGTCGTTGATGTGAATATTCTTGGGCGGTTGTGCGGAAGCATTGGCCAGGTATTTTTTAACTTTGAGTAGTAGAGCGTTATCCTCGTCGTTGATGAGATAGAGAGTTTTGTTACTTTGGGATGCTTTGAAGAGCATATGATTGAAGATGTATTCGCTTTAATGGAAGAGAAGTCTCACAATATGTACTTTGATACACTAGATGACGCTTTTTTAGCGATCAAGAAATTTGTTGGTGTACTGTTCTTAGCTGATTTAGATGGTGTTGACGTATTTTTTGTGAGAGAATAGGTACTCTATAATTTACTGCTTTTTGATGTCGGCGTAGGCAATGTTGAGCCATACGAAGTGAGGGGTTTTGCTGATGAGTCCGCTCAGCTGATGGACGTTTATCGGAGTGCGGAATAGGGAGAGGTTGAGTAGCTTGGCGGATACAGGCTAAACTTCAGCACCCATATGTCTGTAGTTGTCCAGAATCAAAGTTTATAGTCCGTCCATGTTTAAGATGGGTTTGAGAATTTTTATCTTTACCGAGGAGTGGGACAAATCTAGTATTTTTAAGGATTTCCTGCTGGGACCGTCTGCGAATACACGAACTGGGTTGGACTACTTTCCGACGATACTGCCGAAAATGTTGGAAATGTTTTTCCTGGCCTAGACTAATTTGATTTTCAACTACGTGAGAATCATATTTCGGAGGTTCTTTAGACTTTACATTTAAACTTCGCAGTCTATTTTAAGGACTGTGATTGTATCGACGAAGTTCAGTTGGACATTGAGTCCTAGCGCCTCTAGTGTGTGGAGTCTTGTGCTTGATAGAGAGACAGATTAAAGTTGCGAGAAGCAGTTGTTCATCCTTATTTTACTGAGTTTTTTGAATCGGGAGGACATTGCCTAGATCGCGTTTTAGGAGAGAGGAAGACCGGAGACATTGATTTCCTCCAGATTTTTGGCGTGGGGGGAAACTAGAAGGTAGTTAACCCCGTTCTATGAGAGTTTGTCGCAGGCAGAGATATCCAATTTGGTGATTTTAGACATTTTTTAGTTGTTGGCCAGAAAGAGCAGGAGACTGTCGGAGATGTTCATGCCGCTGATGAGCAGTTTACACGTTTTGATGGAGGACTTTTCGATGATCATGGAGATTTCCTAGTCTTTGAGAATGTAGGTGGGGTGGAAGATCAAATTGATGACTATGCAAGGGTTGATCTTGGTGCTGAGATGGAGTCGGAGGGAGTTTTTTCGGGGGAAGTACTCGATGGTCGACAGGGTTGGCGAAACGTAGTTGAGGTAGGTAATAAAGAAGTTTATGCACTAAATCTTTGGAACGTTTTATTATATCACAATCGTATCTGTAGGTATCCCTTGCGGCACATCTGGCAGCTGTGGCAACGCGAAATGTCTCAAAATTGCTATGTTTCTGCTGTGTTTGCTGCTCATTTTCTCTGCTTCCTGTTAGAGCTAGGCCTAAATACTATTATCGTTTTTTTGCGTGTTTTCCTCGTTTTCCAGGAGTTAAAACCCTTCGGCATTGATTTTTTAGTATTTTTTGACAGTGGTGTTGTTGCTCCTCGAGACAACATAGAGGATATTTTTTCTGAAGAACTTTTCACGTAGTTATTAAACCATGATTTACCTCATGGTGTTGACGCATTTTCCTTCGATGAATTAGAAGTTTGTGTAAGTTCTGGATCTGAACAGGAGTTATGGGTTTCCATGGAGTTTCCAGATCGGCACTTACTTCTTTCTGACGGGTGACAGACTTTTATTGCTGTCTGGTTTTAGGACTGTGGCATGCATTTTCGGGGAGAGGTTGAACCAGACTACAAGCTAGAACCAATACCGGGCTTTCGTGATGTTGGGGAAACTGGGTCTGTAGACTCTTTACTTCACGATTATGACTTAGCCGAGATCTTCATCATTGTTGTCAACTCTTTTTTTGAACTAAACCTAGTTTAGCTATATAATGGACTGGGAGGACTGGATATCGCCAGTTTGCTTGGGGAGGGATAGGAGGTAGGACAGTTTCTACGCAAACAGCTGCACACATTTTTATTAGGAGTGGTTTTCGGGTTTATTCACAAGTTGCGTGAAATCAAAATATTTGAGTTTGTTTCTGCACGAGACCAGAACGTGCTGCAGTTGATACTGATCAAATTAAAAGGTGTAGTCGGTTCTAGTTTCGACCTCGAGGGCAGATAGGATAAGCTATCGGGTTTATATTTGTTTAATGTGGTAGTTTAGGTTGGTCACTTCGACCTGTTAGACAAGACTTATACAAATCGCTTATGAATGTGATGACGATTATTTTGTTTTGACTGAGACTATTTCCTGTTCGTAGACTAGTGGGAAAAGCTAGAGGAAGGGGGTTGTTTTTAGGACCTACTGTCTGTCGGTGTAAAATGATTATGGACATGATCTTTCCCAGACTAGAGTCATGTTCCCAAATGTTGTTACTGCTTTGTAGAATATTGCATTGCGTGTTTTGTAGGGAGGTCCTAGTTACAGGATATGGGTTTTTATGTGTTTTTGGGCAGAGCGGAGGCCGGGTTCTTACATTAATGCACTAACTAATCTATGCAGGATTAGGAATTATTAGCTTATCTTTGTTCAAGAGAGTGGTATAATCACATATATGTCTGTAAAATGAGATAATGATTCTGATACATTTATTGATACATCCAAAATCATTCGTTTGTCTACAAGTTGATCTTATCTATGATAGATTGGTTAGAGTCTGTGAGTGTTGATAGGAGGTCCCCGCCGCAGTCTTTGCAGGAGGAGCTTTCAATTGTTTCATAGACAGAGACGGTGATTTTTTCTGTCAGCTTAACAAGTTTTTTGCTTGTTTATTGCATAATTCGACGGTTGATGGAAGTTTCGATTTGATTTTATGAGGAAGAGCTCTTTTATAGATCCGTTGATGCTTTTTTGTAGACTGGTTCGACTTCTGAAGATTGGACTACTTGGTCAGGGAGATCAGACTAATGTTATTGAGTTTTAAGTTTGAGGTTTAATGCCTAGCGATTGGAGCTGGAGTTGGTTGGTGGTAGGACTTAGAGGACGATCATCGGTCTTTTTTTATCCATAGCATTGAGGAAGCACTATAGTTCTGCGTCATTGGTGATGAGGGTTTAATTTTGAGAGGATTGATGGAGAAAATTGATATTGGTTGGGAGTTGGTGGTGAAGTTTGCTGCTAAGAGTGTTGGAGAGTTGGGAGAAGGAGATTTTTCCGGTGTGAAAAATGGAGTCCTGTTGGTAGCGAAGTTTTATGATCATGTTTCCGTGATGGGATGGGATGGGGGATGAGTGTTCAATTATCTTAGACTGTATAAAACGTTTTGATGAAAAAATGGTCGAAGAATAAATTATCGGAGCAAAAAAAATAATAATAAACTTCGAGAAATATTTTTTCCTATACTAGATATGGGAGGTTAGAAGTTGAAAAGATATTTTTTGAAAGGGTAGGTTTGAAAAGTTAGGTTTAAGTTAGACGCGACTGAAAGTTAATGGGGAGATGGGATGGTATATAATTGGTGGATGGTATAATTGGGGATGGTATACAATTGGTGATGGTATAATTGTGGATGGTATATAATTGGTGGATAGAATTAATTAAAGCTATTGTTTTTTGGATTAAGCTAGACAAATTTGTTATTTAAATCGGTAGGTTTGCAGTTAACACCTCCTATAGAAAATCATAATTTTTAAAAAATGGAGGAACGGAAGAAATTCGAAGATATCCGACGCCCCCTCTAATAAAGGGGTTATGAAGTGTTGAAGAGCATTGGCAAGGGAGCCTTCGGGGAAGTCATTTTGGTCAAAAACAAAAAGGACAAATAATAGAAGATGTCTGCAGTCAAAATTATCAGCAAATCCCAGCTCAAAAAGAAACCATTCCTACAGAAGTACATTGACCAAGAAATACACATCATGCGCTAACTCAAACACAACAACATAGTTCGACAGGAGTGTTCCTTTAACAGTACCCATCTTTTTTCATGTAGCCTCCGACTTCATAGTGATCGTCATGGAGTATTGCGAAACGGGAAACCTGCTGACTTATCAGTCCAGGATGTCTGGTAAGGTTTTTCCCCTCTAGCATGCCGTGCAAGTGATTGTTGAGGTTATGAAAGGATTGAAGACTATTCATGAGCAAAATTTTATACATCGCGATATCAAATCTGAGAATGTGCTGCTAAAAAAGGTTCCAAATGGACAGGGTGGCAACGACATACAGTATAAGATTGCCGATTTCGGCTTTGCTAGGTCAATTGGAGGGGTGGGTGCAAAAACGCATTGTGGAACATAAAAGTACATGGCACCAGAGATTCTGAGCAATTCTTACTATGGGATTGCAGTTGATATCTGGGCGGTTGGTGTGTTATTTTATTTCATGTTGTTTGCAGAGTATCCGTTTAAAGGTATTTTTCCCGGTTATTAGCAGGTCATGATATGAAGACTGAAATTCAGAGGAAGTGCAGTCCTGCCTTCTCTCTCCAGAGCACAGTGACTAAGAGAGACAAACTTAAGGATTTAAGTCCTCAAGTTGAGGATTTTTTTAAGAGGATATTTATAATTGACCCGAAGAAGAGAATGAAAGCCTCCGAAATAATAACGCATCCGTTATTTTAAAAGTACGAGCACGAGTTTAAAGAAAACATAAATTTCTACACAAAATTCGAGAAGAACGAAAATCTTACAAAAGACTAGCTCGAACAAGTCAATGACTACGGCTATGAAAGCGAGATGGAGCCTGAGGACGACACTCGACGAAATCTTCTCAAAAAAAAAACTTTTTCTAAGGGCGAGAAGCACCTGGAAAGGGAGCTTGAGGAGATAGCCTTTGAGGTTAACAAGGTGTTGTATCTGAAAGAGTGCGCGTCATAGATGTTTGACAACTACTCTGCGTATCTGACATACTCTGAAAGACTGGCGGCGAGATTCTATCTTTTGAAGGCTTATTTGTTTTATGCCTAGCCCTTGACGAGAGAACTGCAATCCGGGAAGATGCCTGAGCTACTGGGGGAGGTGAGCATAAGTGAGCAGAAGTTTAGCGAGTGCACCCAAACATAGTTTTACAACAAGTTGTTGAACAAACTGAAGGAGGAGAACATGAAGTCACAGTTGCTTTACGATGACACTTACGATTTGTTGCAAGATGTGCTTCAGCACATGCCAATAAAGAATTTTTAGAAAGGGTATACTCGGGTTGTGAACGAGAAGAAGTTTGATGAGTTGAAGTTTTCCTATAGATCGACTACTTCCTACATATTCAAAGGGATTCACGAGAACAAAAAGATCGATTCGCATTTGAGGAATAAGATAAAAATAAGACTGTTCTGTTGTCACATGATAAACCGGATATTCAATCGGAAGGAGATCGGGGATCACTTTCCCTTTTTTATGGAGTGGCTGAAGAGTAAAAAGATTGTCTACTCGCATACTTTTGATTTTATTTACTTCAAAAAGTGGGTTATGGAGGAGAGTCAGGAAAAGTTGGAAAAAAATATATCTTTGCTTCATCGGACGTTCTTCTGAAAATAAAGTGGGGGAGTTAGTTATTAGTTAATCTACTTGATTCGTTCTGTTCGGTTTTATTCGTTCGAATTCTATTATTTATTTTAGTGTAAAGCAACCTATTAATAGTATTTACATTGTGCATTTTGGATATTTTATTTGATAAATCGGATAAAATCATTCGGTGTCCATGAGTCCAGCCAACTATTCAGGGGCATAGACAGCAGCTTTTCCACCCTTTGCCTTCTGATTCAGCTAGTCTACAATGAAGCAGGCCAGCAGAGTGTCCATTGCGACACTGTAAACACTCATAAAGAGCATGGCGACCAGGTAAGAGATTACAAATATTAACTGAATTAGACCAGAATAAGTACCAGAAGCAGGAAAATGGGTTCTAAAATGTTAGCTCTGATGCTGGCTGGGAATGTGATGAGACAGTAGAATGCAGCTGTGGTGCCAATTGCGATCAGGAGTTTTCCCATGAACATGACTATCTCGCCTACTCCAGCTACAAATGCGTAGCGGAAGCCATTTGACCAGACGATCTAAAAACCATCATACGCAGCCATGCAGAAGTTCTTTCCTCGGAGGGCGATTTGAATGTAGGCTGTTTTGTTTATGAATTGAACAATTCTTTCAACGCAAGCAAGGCAGCATCTGACACAGTTGAGAACGTATTCAAAACATGGGGCTCGATCTTGTCCACTGGCTTCGGCATTTTTTTTGAATACTTCCACGAGGAATTGGAGGAACTGAACGACAGCTAATATGAAAGATCCAAAAGCCAAGCTGCCAAAATGGTATCTGAAAGCCATTTTGTAGCTTCTGAGAATAGGTGAATCGATATCCTGTCCGGGTCCGTGTGAGTAGTACCACATGCAGCATGCGCTAGCGATTACGAATATGGCAAATGCGTTGATTAAGGCGTTGCACCAGAGGGTCGCGAAGATGAAGTAGTAGAACATTGCCAGCGTATTTTCGGTAAAGTCTGCAATGCCAGTGAAAATATCCCCAGGGATTACGACGAAGGTTGCGGAACTGATAAGATAGACCATAACTGCGAGACAAGCTGCCCACATCAGTAAGGCTATTGTGGTGTGAATGATGGGAATAAGGATAATTAAATAGACTCCAACTACGAACTGCCCTGCGCTTTTACAGATAGCGACGGCAAGTCTGATTTTACTGCAGCAACAGAGAAGAACAATCAGTAAGACTCCTGCGATTCCGAACATGACGTAACCATAGACATTGTAGTATTCTGAACTGGAGAGGGAAGGGATTCCGAGCTGTCCAAGTTGGTCGACAGTAGAGGTGATTGCTCCTCCGTTGTACAGAAAGATGATACCCATACCGATCAGTAGGGCGAAAATGCCAAATATAGATCCCCAGACGATGCATCCCACGAAACATCTCAGAAGGAACATGTAGATAAAAGATATTACGATGGCGAAGGCAAATCCACAGAGAATCCACATCCAGTTCTAAGTTACTTGAGGGGAAGTACGTTTTCCACATCTGTGATGAAGTCAGCCAGGTATCCCTGTGCAAGATTGCTTGAGAGATCTGTTGCCGAATCCGCGGTGCTGTTGGGAGAGATGCTATTAAACGAGGTGAAGAGACTAGGGTTAGGAACGCAGACTCTGCCTAACTGTGTTGAACTTTGGTATCCAAGGAAATCAGCCGAGGTAGTTGCGCTGACATTGACACCATTTTGGTCGAAGGTGACATCGTAAGTGCAGCCCCCGGCGGGTACTGGGAAACAATTTATGGTGGTTAAAGCTCCATCGACAAACTGAGGGCATGCATCTACGCAGACTCTTTTTGCAATGTCGAAACCTCCAGAGAAGGGGATTGGATTGTAGAAATACATAAATGGGAATGCCGCGGCGTTGCCAACTCCACAGATTTATGAACCAGAGGTGCCCCTGTAGACGTTGAAGGGGTTTCCGTTGAGATAGCCGATGAAGGTAAACCCGATCATAGCACCTACATTAGCGATAAAAATGAGGCAGCAGATTACGTCTCTGCATTATCTGCTTGCTTAGCTCATTGGACCATTTTAAACGTCTTTGAAGTCGGGGAGCTATTTATCTTTGTTTTAGTTATCCGTCATTCTGAATGATGAAATAAATATTATACATCTTTTTGTTTAATTTGCAATAATAAATGTAACGTCAGGGCTTTGAAATGAGATCGATGCTGAACTTTGGAAAAATATCAGTGATAGTCAATTTTTTTTATTTTTGAGTTGTGTTGTATAAGATAGACATAATTATTAAGATTTCATTAGACAGAACGGGTGGCAAGAATACCAAAATTTATTTACGAGTTAGTGTTGTCATGGCCAATGAAATGGCAAAGTCCTTTTTGGTGTGGACATGGATAGTTTTGAATAAAATTTGAGGCGCGTTCCGCTAATAAACAAATATTAATTAAACATGGATTAATGTATATATGTATGTCTTCTAATAAAATCTATCCATTATCAACTCAGGAAGTGCACAAAAGTGAGTTCCAATACTATATTCCTTCCAATTCACTCTATTTATTCGATATTTCTTCTGATGAGCTACTATTTAAGGGCGATTTTATCTTTGAAGCCTTTGGCCTACAAATATTAGCTGATTTAATCGACGGTGTATTTGATGAGTTAGTTTCGATCGGTTTCGTAGAGCTGGTTGAACCAGACGTTCAGTTTTTCGAGGACGGGGTTTTCAGCTGTTTACTGACTGGAGAGCATTTTGACTAAAGAGTCTGAGAGCCACTGGTTGAGTTATCTGATTTTCATGTCAAAGTTGAAGTAAATATCGAGTAGTTTCTGGATGGTTGCGAGGATAGTTTCGGAGTTATCGTCATTGGCGAGGAGTTTGCAGAAGGGGCGGGCAACGTGCGTTGCGATATCATCCCAGACTTCCATGTTGATTTTCTTGATATTGATGTACTCCACGCAGAAGCTGATCAGATGAAGGTAGTCTTGAACTTCGACGTCCCCGTTCATGAGCAAGGCGATGACTTATATCAGAATTTCGTTGCAGTTTTACTGTAATTGAGCGATTTAGATTGACTAGAGTTAGCCTTCGAGACTTTTGAATTCGAAGTTGACTTTTTCACTTTTGAGGAACTCCTCGCATCGTTACCTATCTCCGTTGGTTTACTCGAGGAGGATTCTCATCATGAATTTGTTTTCCGGGAGGAAAGCGACGGATTTCCTTCCAATGATCATTTTGACGGTATCGTTCTGGGTTCTGGAGTACAGTTTGTAGAGGCTTTAGCAGAGGAGGTTAATTTTGTGTTTGAGTTACTAGGTTTGCCGTTCGTGGTCTGGGTTGTAGACTTTGATGAGGTTGGTGTTTGCGGTTCCTTTTATGAGATTATGGTACGTTTGACTGTTCAGGGTTGCATTGAGGATGGTGAAGTAAGTGTCGGAGATTAGGTGGATGTGTTACGGTTCGTGGGTAGATGTCAGTTGGGAGGAGTGGGTTACAAAGTGTTATTAGATCGGTTGGGAGGAAGGGTTTATCGTTGTGTAGCAGTTTATTATTTTCAGGGATGAGCTGCGCATTGTGAAGGACGGGTCGTTGATGTGTTGGAATGCGTAGTAGAGGAAGTCATCAAGGAGAGCAGGGTTTGTTTGAGACTATGGAGCTTTTTATTATTTTATCAGTACCGACAGCCATTACAGGTAGAGGACGTTAGTGCTTTTTATTTATTCCTGAAATAGAGAGCAAAGATACTTTGAGTTTGGTGAGGGCCATCTTTTTTTGGTTGGTCTATCGACCGCTAAAATCGTATATTAGAGCCATTATTTTTTGTCTCTTCCTCCAGGAATTGGACGCTTTCACTTCTAGAATGAGACTTCTCAGGAGGGAGTCAGTGAATGCTCTGTGGATTCTTTTGGGCTACCGTTCATGAGCGTTTCTAGCGAACTATCCGATCAAATCGCAGAGGATACTGAGTTCTGGATTTCCCTAGGAGTAGGGTCTAAGCATTTTGAGGAAATAGGTGAAAAACTTCCAAATTTAGTTAATTTCTCTCAGAATTACGGGGATGAGTTCATTCAAGCTCATCGAAACATGGGTGAGAAAAGTCGCTACCAGTTCAGGCTCGATTGAGCTTTGGTTGTTCCTGAGAAGTTCTGTCGGGTAGAAGCTGGGTGATTAGAAGAGAAGTTTTCTGTGTGTTTAGAACTTTTGCGAGGAGTTTAGGCACTCTTCCAGGATATCGTTTAGGTAGTCGAACGCGAGTCTTTAGTTCTAGATGTTGTCTTCGGACTGAATTAGATAAGAAATATTACGAAATGGGTTTCGTCTTTAATCTACATATTCCAACTTTTCCTTTTGGAAGTTTGCTTGTTCCCCTCTCCCCAGACTCCGACGCTCTTGATGTCGACTTGACTGGGCGGATCGACGTTTGGAGCTATTTTTCTGGTGGGAACTCTGACTTCTTCATCGATATTTCCAGAGTTGCTGAGATTGATGCTTTGGTTTTGGTGTCCGCTATTGTCGAGTTTTTAGAGTCCCTCATCTTTGAGGAGGTAAGAAGCCGTGAGATTGGGGTTGTTGGTGTGGGGTGGAAGGTCTGTGTTGAGGTTATTTTCGGGGAGGGTTCTCTTGGTGCAGACAGTATAGAGTCTGCAGATGAATTGGTAGAGACGCTAGGATTTGGGATCTCGACAATACATGATATCAGCGTACTAGTTTTATTCGATTTTGATGTCTTTAAGAGTGTGTTTGGTGAAGAAGAGTCTGAGTTGTATCCAGTTGTTGTCTCTGCGTGTGGGATTTTGTGAATTTTCGAAAGCATGCATTGGTATTTTTCCCGGTTCGTATCGACTGGCGATTTAGGCTAGGAGGAAGCCATTGTTCATGTCCCTATAGTGATTGGGGAGGTTTACTTGCGATAATCTTTGATTGAGTAGGAGAGATCTAGCCCTTGCATCCATTTGATGACTTATCTGGGGAGGGTTCTCTTGGTTTGGAGGTTCAACATTGTTGTTTAGCGTTTTGAGATGCCAGTGGTGTACATCGTAAGGTTGGAATTCTGATTTTGTGATGCCTATGACTTTCGAGTAAGTTGTACTATTATCTGGTGAGATTTAAAATGGGCTGCTGAGATGACATTAAGTTGATCGTATATAATCAACAAGACAATCGATTCCGGACAGACAAAACCATAATATCAAAGATCAGGGGAAAATGTCAAAGAGGAATCCGAACAACGTGGTGCTTGCAAACTCTTCAAAGTACCAGAGTCAGGACTAGCAAGACGTAGCTAGCTTTATATCTTTGCTGTTGTGTTCAGGGGGGATGTTTATGAGGAACAAGCTGGTGATATGGTTCGCAGTCTTTTTCATGATTTCGACACTTTGTCGCAGGAAGTACAGCGGATCTTTGCTTCAGTATTTGGTGAATATTGTGATGATCATATTTGCGTTGGTCAATTTCTACGTCCTTTACCCACATGCCGAACAGATGAAAAACGCTCAGAGTGGGTGAATCGGACTAAGAATGGAGTAATAAGTTTGGAATATGATTTTTATGGAAATGTGACAAGTTTATAGAGTGCGATTATTTATGGAAAACATGATCAGCTTATGAACTGCGATATAGGATCACTCGGATTTTTTGTATATATCGATGATTCCCATCTTGGCTTTTATGCTCGTCAGGAGCAAGTCGATAGCTTCCTGCTGGACTTACTCGTTTTTGGAGTATTTCGAAAGGTACTCTTTGCGTTTGGCCTCTTCGGTGATGCGATTCGATTCCATTTGCAGTTTTTTTATTTTTTAGTGGTCACTGCCTTCTTCCTTTACGATTTTTTAGAGTCTTTTCCTACGAATTTGTTCGTACTCCTACTTATTTTTAGCGCTTATCAGGTAATTAGTTTTGGCCCTTTTTTCGTGATTGAGATGGTAAGTGGCAGTTTCGGAACTACCTCTGGAGTGATTGTGTTTAGTGTTGGGTCTTTCGGTTTCGTTGTTTTTTTTGCCGAGTTTCTTAGCCTCTTCCAGGTAATTGATGCCGAGGACTTTTTAGTTTCCTTCTTTTTTCTTTTCGGGTTTTTTGAGTCTTTGCTACATTTCGGATCGTTTTTTGGGGTCGACCTTGGGAATGAACTTGTCTCGGAGATACAGGACGAAAGTTTACTGTTTGCTGATTCTTTCTTCGAGAGCCCTCTTTTTTTCTTCGAGTTGTTTTTTCTGGTCCATTTTTTCCTGTTCCAAAACTTTAGCGAGTCTTTCAGACTTCTCAGGTGGTCGGTAATTCCATGACTACTCGGCTCTAGAGTGATTGATAATACTTGATTATCTCCTTTTTAGGTATTCTTTTTAGTGGGTGCGAATGGAGCCGATATCGAATGCTTTGCTCAGCTACCGTATTTACCTGAGCTTTTTCTTCTTCTCTTCCAAACCAGGCATCACGACGTGGTTGTTATATCGTTCTTCGATTTCTTCGTACAGGAACTTCTTATGCTTCACCTCCTGAAGTCGCTGATTCAGGATTTACTCTTCTTTTGCCCTTTTTTACTGTTCTTCTTTGTGTTCTTTCAGTTTCTGTTATATTTTTTTTCTGCGCTGCTCTCTTTATCTTTATACTTCTAGCTCTTCTGACTTTTTTTCGCGATCGAGTTATGCCTGGAGCTTTTTTTCAAGCTCTTACTGGTACTTTTTGCGCTTCAGATCTGCCTACTTTCGCTACTTGAGGAGCCTTTATACGATTTTTTGATGTTATTATTTAGAAAGCAAGCCAGGGGTCAATAAACTGATGTTGAGGTCGGTTTCACTTGTGGAGTGACCGTGACCAAGATGCATATTGAGCATTTTAAGTTGATTTTAAATTTCGTCTTTTTTGTGACGGAGTTGAAGTGCCTTTTCCTCCTATTTGGTGATTTTTTATTGGATGAGAAGCTATTTAACCAGTTTTGATTTCTGGGATAAGTGGGAAATGGTACATCGGAGATTTACGAATAGCCGCTTTATATTTAATCGGTGAGTTTGGAGTTGGTATCGTCGACGTAGTTGTGGGCAACGAGTGCAGAATGCTCAGTTTCAAGACCACGTTTGGATTGATTATTGATGTGTGAATTGAAATAGTTGTGAACCTATGTTGGATCGATCTCGAAAAATATTCGTTCTTTTTCTTCGTGTTGTTGGCTCTGTGTTAGTAAAAGTTTACGAGTTATATTTAGGAGCTCATTAGTTATTTTTTTATCAATTGTTTATTTTGTAAAATTATATTTTCTTTAGCCAGTGAATGGGGGAAAAAACCTTGCATGTTACTTAATATGTCAAACCATCAAAATTTTATTATCTGGTTAGGGGAAAATGTCATAAGTTGAAATTATTACTCAAATTTGAATTAAAGTGGATTCCAGTCTAGGTATCACGATTTTCTTCATCATTTTTCGAATTAGGGTCGAGGGATTTCCGCAAATTTTTTATTCCTACCGTTGGGGGCAGATATATCGATTTATTACTCCTATTGCAGAGTGGATGATAGTGATTGTTCTGAATTTGATGCTATTTCACAGTATTGGGGTAGTTTTGGTTGGGTGTGGTAGCTGTAAGAACTGGTTTCATTGACGGAACTGACTTCACTGATATTGTAGAGATCGTTCGCCGTCATTTTTGGTCCCAGCTAGGGTTTGGGTGTTTGCTGACGTTCCTTGAGCTTGGAGACTGGATGACCTGTATGATGGTTAACATGAGTGTGATCAGAAAATACTTCTGAATGAATGAGTTAAATGTAGCTGGAGTCAGCTTTGTCTGGTATGAGATCGTAAAGTGACTATGAATCGTCAGTAACGTATTATTGTGATTGATGATTAAAATTTTACTGGTTAGGATGTGGGAATTACTTCAGGGAAGGGGAGGAGTTGGTAAGGTGAGATAGTTGTGCAAGGTTTTATTCGGAATTGGATTGTGAAGTTTACTACGATGTGATGAGGTCTTGAAATGAGAAGTTGATGGCTTATGGTGGAAATTCTTCTTTTTTTTCGGCAGAATTATCGGTGTTGATGATTTCGATATTAAGAAAGGTGCTTTTAGGGTTGAAATATTTTTTGGGCTTGGATATGGAGAGACTTTTTAAATGGGAGTTGAGTTTGAAAGGCATTTATTTTTACATTTCACCATCCCATTCTTCGTCGTCATAAGTGAGGACTCTTGTGGTTAGTTTCGGGAGGGTGTGGGAGGATTGAGGGTGATTTTTAGTTTGGAACCAAAATGAGGAATTTTTTTTTTTTGAGGGTTAGTTTTAACGGAAGAATTGTTCGTTTTAATTCTAAGATTAATTTTAGAGATGGAATGAAGGCTTAGATGGGGCTGCGAAAAAATTACGCTTGATATCGTTGTAATTTTGGGTTTAAAGATTTTTTTTTGAGTTGTTAAGGTTTCTCTCAGTTGAAAAACTTCCTTCGAAGTTCCTGATGGGGTTTGTTGTCTTTTGGGGAGTGTAGATGTTGGTTTATTGGTGTTTCAGGTGAGAAATATCGGGGTCGGAGACTGCTTCGTGACTCGGCCTTACAAGATAGTCAGAGCCACTGTCGGGAAAGTTCACATTGGACGTGGATTTGAAGCTTGAGGAGAATTCCTTGCTCTTCTCGGAGGCATTTTTGGAAGAATGCTCGCTGTGGTTAAGAACGGAATTGGAGCTTGATGCGGAGCGAAGGGAAGCTTCGTACTAGAAAGAGGTTCTTTTTGGGAGGAGAGACATATGGGACATGGGTTCAACGGTAGGAATGGTGGGATGAGAAAATGATTATTTGATTAATTTGGGGGTGATTCGGTTAGTTTTTTACCAATAATTAGAGCATCAACTGAAAATTGGTTCAGTTAGGTGAGATTGTTATGTATATCACGATATTGCTAAAAATTATTATATGATCAATCACATAAGAAATTGGTTACTTTCAACGCTGGTGATTTTTGACACTTAATCGACCCCAGAGATGGCAATCAAATAATCATTCAGTTTCAGAAATGAAGCTGAATTTCCCAAATATATACGCTTATCTACAGAAAATGACGGGTATATGTGATAATCAGGAGCAAAAAGTCTAGAAATAGCAAATCAATGTATTGACTCTGTTTCAAAACAGGGTCTTATTTTCATGGCTGACTCATTCCGGGATTTAGTGATTCCTATCAGAGAAGATTTCTTAGCCAGGGCAAACAGCCATTTACATTTCTTGGAGTTGAATGTCATTGTTATTGCTTTGTTTTTAGTTTTAGTTTTTAAGACTCTGTATTTTGATGATTTTTTATTTAACGACTTAGTCAGCTTTTAAGGAGTCGTCGAGGATACTGTTGTTTCGATGGTTGCTGTTAAGATCAAACTGCTGTATTTTTTTGTCAATAGTGAAATTTTTATGAGTGGTACGGATAGTGCAGACAGTACGGATGATTTGCACGACGTAACGAGTGAGGACAATGGAAATGATAATAATATCGTCAGCTTACAGGAAATACTCGTACTCGTGGGTTTGGGACTGCATAGGTGAGACCGGAGTTGTCGGAGTTGAGGCAGTTTCGGATTGATGTGACTGTTACTTGGAGAAGAGGAGGGTGAGACAGATGAGGGTTATTGCGAAGACAATGAGAATAAGGATGTCAACCAGGTTGCCTTTTGATTTAAGGGTTTTTTTGAGTCCGAGGGCTGCGAATCTGACGGTGCTGGTATAAGAGTGAAAAGTTACATGTCAAGGACCATCATGGAGAGGAGAATATATTACATGGCCATGACATCCTGGGATTTGAAGTGGTTGGCCGAGAGGAGAGCACGGACGATGATGATAATGGAGAGGACGAGTTGGAGGAATTGAAAGAAAATGTAGCAGCGGTTGGAGTGGAACGTTTTAAGGTGGAAGTGAGCTAGTTTTAGGATGTTTTATATTCCCATTGTGAATTTTTTGCCAGGGAGAAGATAGGTTTTCTATTAGGTGATTGCTATGTATGCTATATTTTACCTGAAGGAAGAATCAGAAATGTTGTTTAAAAATAACCTGTGCAAGAGTACAATTTTATAATTATAGACTGGCAAGTGGGAATCTTACACGACAGCAGATTGCTGGAACCGAGCTGTAATTGTTTTCATTGCTCGGACTAAAGAACACGGAGTTAAGTAAATATAGCTAGAATATAAGGACCTTAATCAATAAAACGCTGAAATTTTCATAAAGTAAATGAAACCAAAAAACCAAAGTAAAGCGTATTCATGGTTCAGTTTTAGTTTTAGCCCACCACATATGCACAGTTGTTAAGATTGAAAACTTTGTTTGGCAAATGGTGTTTTTTCAGGGGTTATTTGCCATAGAAATTATTGCTGTTTTTATGATGACGTCCCCCTGGTTGTTGAAAATATGCTGAAGAGCTATGGGTTTCGAATATTTTAATCGGAGATTTGCTGACGACTGAACCTTTCCTTTGTTTTTGTTGTTACCTTGGCTTCTTGGTAAGATTAATTTAATTGTTTTAGCTCTACTGAGAGATAGGTTAGGTGGTAGGGAATTAAAGTTCGGAAGTTGTTAGATTTTAATCACGGGGTTGAGACTGGGTTTAGATGGACTAGTGCTATTGATTTGGAAAATGAGAGAGGAGAGAGTTGTGTGGCGATGTTTATAGATGTTGTTAGGAGCAAGGATTGTTTTTTTTTGAAAATGGCATTTTTTTTTGTATTGGAGGGTGAGAGTTTCCTTTAGGTTCCTGCTGATTGAGTTGAGAAGTCGATTGAGATGGCTAATCCCGTTTTTCCTAATCGCGGAAGTTATTTTGAGAGGAAATGTGGAGATCAATCTGATGATTGACTAAGGAAGAGTTAGTTCGTCTATTCTGTGAAATGGGATGCTAGTAGCACTGAACTTTTTGATTGGCAATTTGTTCTTTGAGAACGGAGATTTAGTTTTAGAGCTGTTCCACTTTGAGTCTTGATGAGGACTTTTTGTTGTTTATTGGGTATTCGCTGTTTTGTTTTGTCGGATATTAGAATAAAGAATTACCGCGTTTTCTGTTATTATGGGTCTTGGGGATTCTTTTTCTGCTATCATGAACTCCGATTGACTAGTTCTACCGTTAATAGTGGTTTCGGCAATTTTGTATCGGTTATTTGACGATACTAGACTGGAACTATTTCTAATTCTATCGGTGGACCTTGGCACAAATAGATTCAACACGGATTGAATCTTCTTCATTACAGTGATTTTGCATGGTTGTTTTTACCAGATTGGACCGAGGTCGTATTTATTTTTATCGGTGGACTCTGTCACAAATGGGTTCAACGCGGATTGAATCTCTTTCTCCGGTGTTTTTCCTGATTCGCGATTGGTGTTGGATATATATACGACTGTCGACGTCGAGGGTTTTAATATAACTAAGGTTTTAGTCGGGAAGGGCCCTAGAGGTGTGAATTTTTCCAAAAAGTTTTTCGAAGTCATAATTAATGTCAAATTTATTAGGGATGTTCGAGAGTCCTGCCATTTTGATAGGTGATTTGGAGTTGGACTATCTTTCGAGGATGTGACTTTGCTTCTGTTCGCATGATCGATCGCGCACAGGCTTTAAGATATATTAACTCTTGCTTCGGATTTGCTTATTGGAGTTTTTTTGGAAGGGATGGCTGCGAGATTATTGGTGGTAATATTAAAGGTTTCGATGGTACAGGTAGTTTTAATGTTATTTGAGGGAGTGGCTGGTGGATGTCTTTTTTTGGTGAACCTAGTGGGAGTTTGGTATTTTGACGGGCTGGAGGTATTGTCCGTTGTAAACTTGTTTGTCGTAGTGGTTGAAAGCTTAGTTGCCCATTACGAATTTGATGTTCGGTTATAGTTAGTTATTAGCTATAATCAACGATTTTTGATATTTTTATTGATAAATTTCGGAGTCGATTTATTTACAAGAATAAAAGGCAGAAAAGCTTCCAATTGGGTTTTCTTGGGTCTATTGCCTGATTAAAAAATTAGGGATGTAGTGCAGGAAGTGCAGATGCATAGCTCGAAATAGGAAAGAAAAGAAGAAGGTATAGTATGGTATAGAGCAGTAGTTTTGATTATTGGGTTGAAATTTCTGTGTTGGAGACTTTTTGTTGGTTCAAAATGGTTGGAGTTTGAAAAAGATAGATTGCGAATTAAAGCATCAAATTCTATTTTTAAATTCGGAAAATCGAACTTTTCGGGGGGATATACGTATAAAACAGACGACTTCGATATTTAATTTAAACATTGAAGTTCTTTTTGGTCAGGATAAGAAATGGTGAAGAAAGTTTTGCTTCTGGGGTTGATGGGCCTGGGAATGGCGACGGAAATACGAGTTAAAGATCCTGTTCGCGGAATGGCCGCCATTATGTAGGCTAACCAGAGCCCAACCGTAGACGAAGAGGCAGTCAAGGCTTAGACCTCCTACTTCAATGCTCGTCCTTCAGAGGAACACCAGACCTTGAAGCATTTGAAAACTTAGGAATGGAATCAGTTAAATAAATTTGGCAAGGACAATGGTTTCGATTTTAAGAGCAATGATTCTCACAAAGTGCACAAGGTAGCATTGAATCCTGGTCGTAACAAGAAAAAACATATGAGAGCGACCCATGGCAGTCATAAGAAGAATTGACCAGTATTTCTGGACTCATCAACGTCAGGGCAAATGATGGAAAGTGCGGAGAGGAATGATTGAAAGCCACGGTTATTTTTCATCAGTTGGAGATAAAATGAGAGAAATATATTGACACATAATTACTATGAGTTCACAAATTTTTTAGATACTATTGCTGGGCTTTGTGCTAGTTGATTTCGCGAATATTTTGTTACTGAAGGTATTTGTTTTCGTAGCCATTGCCTCTGACAACGCCATCCCACCGGAATCCGGGCTTGATGTCGAATCGATTTGCATAGCCTTCGAATTTGGATTTGAGGGGATGACTTTGAGACTCTTTAATTTGACGCTAGCCGGTCGTTGTGAGGTTCCATCGTCTCATGGGATCGTCGAAGACTTATTTTTTGGCCTTTGCGATTTATTAATCGGATTAGTGGTCAGATTGTTTTTAGTTTTGGTCGTTTTTCATGCCTTTCTACCACTATTGCAAGGTGGCGAGAACTTTTAATTTTTGTTTGGCGAGTTTGTCGTCTTTGGACTTGATGATTCCTTATTTGCTGCGATAGACAGTTCGAGACTATTGGGGGATTTCGAGGTCGGAGGATGATTTTTGGAATAGTTAGTGTTTGAGATTTTAATTTTATCGATCGGATGAGCCTTGAGGCTTTTCGGACTATGAGGATGATATTCTGACTTTTCTCTTCTTTTTGTTTTTCTTTTTTTTGGGACTCCTCTGAATTTACATGATAATCTAGCCTTTCTAATTTTTTTAGAGCCATAGTTTGAGACTTTATTGGTCCATGCCTTAGATTTTGACTTCGTTCACAAAATCATCGATGTCCTAGTCTTACTTCAAATGAAAGTCTGCCTTCCCGAAGGCATGCTTGAGTCTTCTATTAATCTTTTATTTTTAATATTTCTCAACCAACAATCTTTATCCCTAGTCTTTTTTTATTTTTTTGCGGATTTTGTTGAATTGTTGCTGTTCCTGCTCGGATCCATTTTCGGAAGACTCCGATATTTTTGGTCTTTTCGATTTTACACGATTATCTTTCTCTTAACCCGATTCTTATTCGGGGAGAATTTGGTTAATGTAGGTGTGCCTCTATATGTTTGTGGTCGTAAACTTGTCATTATCACGGATTGAAAAGTTCGGGTTATTTGAGAATTGCGATGATTGATTCGGATTTGACGGGGCTTTCGGTGTTAATGTTAAACTTGCTTAGAGAGAATGTTGCTTTTGAGTTGAGGAAACGCCGTATTGCTTGAGAATTTTATTTCGTTTTTTGGGATCCATTTTGAACTGTCGGTATGGGTATATTTTATAGGTTCTGACTAATTTATAGGTTTATATGGATAGTAAATCAATGGTCTCTTTTAAAATTATCAAAAAAAAAAACTATCGTTCATTTGATGATTAGCTAAATTGTTTACATGCTATCGATTCATTTGTCGTCGATGGTGAACCCATCGAATTTCTAGTGAGTGAAAGTTTCTTTTCCCTTTTTGACGGTTTCGGACATTTAATGAACGGAATCTCTGGTATTTTTTTCGAACTCTACCATTTGCACTATTTCCTTTCCGATGGTGAATCTGAGAGTGATGAATCCGACTGTGAACTGAATTACCAGGAGAAAGACTATTTTAACGATGGACCAGTAGCTAAGTTGGAGGAAATGGAGGAGCGGCATTTCCTTTTGGATGAGTGTGATAAACAGGATGTTAAGTGTTGCCAGTGCGAGGAACTGGTAGCTGGGGAATTTTTTGACAATAGCACTGTGGAAGTACTGGATGACGATGGGTAGGGTGCAGAACCCCAGAAATAGTTAGCTTTTTGGCCAATAACTGATGAGTATTGGGTATCCAAGGAAGAAAAAGAAGCTGAGGAGAAAAAGTGGCAACTCTATCATTTGCTATTTGACAAGTTTGCGCATTGTTCGGACATAAGCGTGGATAGTGATGGCACAGTTGAGTATGGATACGCCGATAGGTAGAACAAGACATGGATAGTAGACGAATTTGATCAGTATACCTTCAGAGACGAGGAGGTAAGTGCTGCATATAAGGACGAGATAGTAAGTGATGAGGAAGTTTTGCAAAATAAGGAGGAACATCGAGACAATGTTGGTTCTGTAGATGAGTTCACGAGTTGTTGTTTATAGGAGATATTTTTTGTGGAATTTGAGGATGAGAACCAAGAGAATGCTGTACAAGAACGTGGAAAGTATGATGATATAGGTGTATTGCAGGTGGCTAGACTGGACGATGATGCCTTGCTCGGGGAACAGTATTCTATACTGGTAGAGGATGCCGTCTGCCGGTATTTGCGCCAGGTAGGAGAGGAACTCGCCTTACTAGATTCCCGAGGTCGGGTTTTTGATGACTGAAGTTGCGGTATTGTTATGGGGGCCCATGATTTCGAAAGAGCTGTGTTCAAACGCGGTCGGAATGAGGGTCCTGTAGGATTGCGAGTGGTCTGTTGAGGACAGAGTCACCACGCTCTAGTTTGAGTAAATTTATACCGTGTAGTGGCATGGCTAACAGGAGTGTCTGAAGTTGGCTACGTGTTCCAGGGTCAGCTCCGAGGAAAATGAGGTTATTCGTTAGAAGAAGTTGTGGATATGAGAGCTTTATTTTGGAATCGACGCTGATTAAGTGTGGATTTGGGTGAATGCGATAAAGAGGATTATGTGAGTGATGATAGATGACATTGGGGACTTTTTTATAATGATATTGTCTTTTGAAATGTGATGCATTGTTTATGTTTTTTATTGATAGGTCTGCGAATTTAGAAATAAATTAAATACAGAAAATGATATCTTTCGTATATCTGGAAAGTGGGATATAAACTAGCTAGTCGTTATAATTAAAAACAAGAAAAAACAGATACGGAGTTGAAAAAAAAGATGCAGAACTGCTAGAAAAAATTGAGTACTCCTAAAAGCAATGTGAACTCAAGTTCAGCGTCGGGAATCCTGGGAGCAGTGAGGAGCAATAATGCAAACTATTCTTCATTTTCTGAAAATATGACTGATGACACTTCAAAGGTTCCACCAAGGAGTTATCCAAGTATCAAACAACAGCAAGGACACCCTAATGTTGATACCACTTCCAATATTAATGCTGGCAATGTTTTGGGAAATATCAATGTCCCTGCCACCGTCTTTAGTAGGAGTCCGTTCAAGGACCGGGAAATGCTCAAAAACCACAACAGTCAGCAAAGTTAAGGATTTGGAAAGAGTCAAAACCAGCAGCTTGGCAAAAGAAGTCATAATTAAGGACTAGCAGAGATAGTTCAATCAATAAATACGCCGAATCGTTTCATAAAGGGGAATCCATCGCCCTACAGAGGAAGACAGTCCAATTTTTCTGCTCAGAAAGGGAGGCCGAGTCTAGGTCACATTCAACAAGTGAGCACTGGACATCAGAACATTCGGGGCACGAACTCATCAGTAATCCATATGAGCAGTAGACAAGGACACAATTTCAGCAATGTTCAGACACCATCATCAGGAAAACTAATTCAGAATCCGGGCACAAAGCAGCATCTGATGAGATCTGACCGTGGCGTCTTGCATCTAACAAATACTCAGAACCAGCAGTGGTAGATGGGGAATGGTGGCATAGATTTTCACTGCAGTAATCACGGGAACAAGAATGCGAAGTATTATGTTGAAAGCGAGGAGGATGTGTTGCATTATTGTGAAAAATGTGCGATATTGTTGGCCAGTCAGGGTTTTAAAGTCGGGAAGACGGCCAATATCAATGTTAATTGGAATGGGAACTCTACAATGACAAGTGAATCTGACAATAGCAATAATGAGAGGGACGAGAGACCTTACGGTAGTTTAGTAGAAAGTCAAAGTACTTAGTTGAGACAGAAAAAGGAAAGGGTTGGGGAGGTAAATTTCTATTTGAAGGAATTAGGAGAACTTGTATCTTTAGTTGAAGATAGGAAAAACTGGTTGCGGAAGGTGCTTTCTCATGCAGAGTCACAGTTGAGTGCTAGTATGGAACAGATAGATCGATATTTTTAGCAGTTCTATCAAATAATTTAGAATAGTAAGGTTTAGTTGAAAAGGAGGTTGAAAACAGATTATTAAGACAAGACTGGGAGTTTTTATCAGTTTTTGCGGAAGGAGGCTGGGGAAGTCCTCAAATAGGCGGGTGGTATTAGGAAAGATATTGAGGCGTCGATGGAGAGCGTGATTCCAGATGCTTAGGAGGGAGATTACAGGGCGGTTATTGGTTTTTATAAAGAAAAGCTGAGAGGGTTTCAGAAAGTTGTGATTGGGTGTGATGAGACAGGATTTTAAGGGAAGAGTCTCGCGAGTATAGGAGGACAGTTGGAGTTTGAGGATCCCAGCGATCTGATAAAGGTCGTGAAGAAAGGGATAGGACGTTGCGTTACATTTTTAGAGGCGTAGCAAGTTGAATAGGGGAAAAGCTCGTCGGTGGATGTCGAGAGCAGGATTGTTGAAGAGGATAGAGAAAGTGTGTCAAATGTTGATTTTGGGACGACAAGTTTGAATAACAACGGGAATAATGGGTTTGTGGTGAGAGGGATGAGACTGATGGCGCACGATAGCAGAGAGGAGATAATATAGGAGGAATAGGAAGAGAATAATTTGACAACCGCGAAGAATTCAGTAATATGTGGGTAGAGTGGTGTTGATAGAAAAGCGGGGGGAATATAGGTGGAGAGCAATGATGGGTAGGAGCTGTTGTTGAGTGAGAATGGGTGCATAGCAGGCAGAAGCGTGAGAGTTGGCGCCAAACGGAGAGGGGAAAGGAAGATGGATGGGCTGTTTGTATCGTTTGATTATGAGAATGATAGCACTAACGAGTGAGGGTAAAAAATAAATGAAATGATTTGAAGTTTATTACGACTGTTCCGATATTGGTAGATTGACATTGGAATGGGTCCACTGTATATAAGTATTCGTTTACGAGTTTTTTCCCTCAGGAACGACAATGGGAAAAAATATAGTGGAGATTTTGTTTTTAAAAATTAAATTAACTCCATTAATTTTATTTACCTGAAGGAGTTTTTTTTGAAGCGATGACCCAATTTTTCATAAACCTTGACAAGGAGTTCTATTTTTCGGGTGAAATGGTCAACGGAAACGTCTATATAATGAATAATAACGTGATTCCCGGGGCCACTGGCATCTCTCTCAAATTCACGGGGTATGAGTGCGTTAAGTGGCTCACCAAAACGCGTGCTCAGGAGTTCAGGAGAGTAAAACGAGGCAAAAAATGGATCAGAAAGAGAATTATTCCTATCCATCTCATCCACAACCAGGGAGTAACCAGTTTTCTAGCATTTAGCATGCGCCCATCTGCTCCGATGTCGAATCAGAGGACAACAAAGAGAAGGATTTTCGACCAAGGTACGTTAGGCATGGCGGAGCAGTGTATAGGATGCGTTATTATGAGACGCGAAACATGTTTACGAAAAATAAAATGCAAATTTATAACTGCCAAGGTTTGCCTCCTGGACAATATGCCTTTCCTTTTAGTTTTAAAACTTTCGAGGAATGGCCCGCCAGCTTTGAACATAAGGAAAGAGAGAAGAAAGGTGTGATAGTTTATCACTTATCTGCCATTATTGAGCCCGAGTCCCCCCAATTTCAACTAAAATTCGCCCGATAAGTGACTCTAAGGTAGACAAGGGTTGTGGACACACAGAAGAAAGAACAGAGGAAGTAGATAACTTACTGCTGTTGCTGTAGCAATGGAGAGAGCGCAATGAACTTTCATCTGGAGAAGGACGGATACATGCCAGGGGAGCCAGTAAATTTGATCCTCGAAATTGATAATAGTAAATGCACTGCAAACATCAATAGCATTCAAGTTGCCGTTAAGAATAGTGTGACGATGAGGTCAAAGGGCAATTCAACTCATACAGGAAGGGAGATAGCAAGAAAGGTTTGCAAAGGATTGCAGGCTGGAGATGTGAAGGTGGTATTGATTTTGATTCTATATGATAGGGGAATAACGCGATTATGGAGACATTCAATCTTCCGTCGGGGTAGATAAAGCCAACTTGCACTGGGAAACTTCTATCGAGTACTTACAGGGTAAATGTGACTCCAGATTACGAGGTGGGGTGTGATTGCTGCAAAGAAGGCATCAGTATAGACATACCGATTGTACGTGTAATGCGTGACATAGATAATATTCCCGTTTATACCGCCTATGGTGATGCCAGACATGTTTCAGAACCAGTGGAACCCACAGATAATGCCTCAGATTGATATGAACATTGGGAACCAGTACGCAAACTTCGACTTAAATTCGTATCAGATGCCGGCGCAGGATTAGGGAGATGATAACTATCCGTCGGAAAGTGAAGGGGAGGATGATGGTGCCGAAGATGGGTAGGGACAGTTCGATAATACTCAAATTAATATGATGCAGAATCAGAATCAGATGCAGATGCAACAGACGAATCAAGTCCAATTGCAATCAAGGCAGGTGCATCCTATGCAAGGTCCCCAGGGAATGCAAATGGAACAAGGAATGCAGGGATATCCACCGAGTTATCCACAGCAACACTACCAGCAGCCAATGTGATTGTTAAATAAAATAAATACCGAATCTCTGAACTAAGCTGATGCAGCTTGGAAAATGTAATTGTCACTTCACGTCTTCTTGTAATCATTTTAATCGCAATTATAACTATGCTTATTTCATGCAACACAAATTCTGTGGCATGACTAGCGGGAAAAAGGCAAGAGGGCGAAACGACTGACAAGTTAGCTATTTTTTGACCTGTATTTTATATAATTTGAATAAGTTAGCTTACTAAAGAGTTACCAAGCGCAACAAAAATAATAAAATCGGGATGAAGCAAGAAGAGAGGTACTTATTCGTTAGGAGGTCACCATCTTCTGTTTCTGAGATTAACAAAGTTGGTATAATTTTCTGTGGTGTCTGTGGGTTCACTGTCACTGCTGGCGTTGGCAAGTTATAGTTCGTAGACTTTAGCTTTGATATCGAGAATACGATCGACGATGGGCTCTTCTTTCAGAATATCGAGCAGGTTTTTGTCCGCATGCTAGCACGTGCCATTCAGGACCTATTTTCCGTTGGGCATCCATTCTAGGATTACAGATAGTTGACTTTTTGCTTCCATTTATTCTGGGGCGGTGTTGTCGATTATTAGGGAGAGAAGTTGGTAGTGGGTAAGGAGGAAGTCTAGCAGGAGGAGAGAGTTGGAATAGGATGCCGAAGATGATACTTTTGAGAGGAATTAGTAGGAGTTGTAGTCTTTGGGAGGCTTTTTGGTGAGGTGGAGCTATGCCGAAAGGTTTTTTATTGTTTTAAGGCAATAATATAGTTCTGTTATTATAGTTTGTGATGATGATTCACTGGAGAAATTGGTATCGGCGATGACGGTGAGTTTGCGGAAATTGAGGAGACGAGAGGACTTGGTCCATTTCTTGTACCGAACAAAGAGGGCTTATTGTTAGAGGTACTGATGCTGATAATGGAGAATGAGTCGCTAGAGCTCTTGACATTTGTCTTTGACATCTTGAGACCTGTTTTTTTAATGCTGTACAGTGGAAAAGATCTATGCATCAATATTGAGGCTGTTATCGTTGTGAATGAGAAGAGTAGATAAACTATTGAGTAGGATAAGGAGATGCTTGACTAGGGTAATTTGCAGGTTGAAGAGTATTTCGGTGTTGAGACGAAGTGAATCAGAGGATGAGGAATAGAGGGTGACGGGGGATTATTCCGCGATAAACTAGGTCAGAATTGTGGACAGCTTGTGCAAAAATCGCAGGAGATGCAACTGGGTGTGGATTTCCTGTTCGAACTTCAGAATTTTTGTTGTCATTGTCAGGAAGGTTGACGCGAGAGATGGTTTTGTAGTGTGACTGCTTTAATGTTTGGGGGATTGCTCTTTGCGCCTACCGTGTCTTTGAGGTGGTGACTCAACTACTTGGTGGATGTAGGTTTCACCCTATTGCTAGTTGGAGATATTTTTTAGCGATTGTTGATTTTTGATTATGGTAAAAAGTTATTTCCTCCTTTACAGGATTTCTTTTTCTCCCTGCTATTTGGTGGGGGAGATTTAGTCGCACTAGTCATGCATAAGGTACTCTGATGATTTTTTACCGATGAATTCCAGTCCCTTCGGAGATTTTGCATGGTTATTCCTACTATTGCTTGGAGACTTGTAGGGTTAATATCGATGTTTTTATTGAGTATGTTTGTCAGAACTGTCGAAAATCAGTTACTTTTAGCTGGGTTTGTAAGAGTAGTCGAAAGGAAATAGAGAATACTTGCTGTAGGTTGTGCTGAATGTGGAGTTGGAAATGATATATGGATGCTTTTCGAGCTATTAGAAGGAAGGACGTGCTTTATGGTCTGGATCGAGACACTTTGTGATTATGTCTATGAGGGATTCAGTGTTGGTGGATTTTGATTGCTTGTTCTTTGAGTATTTTTAGAGCTCTTAAAGAATGATGGGCTGGCACTGAACTATGGTGTCGCTGATGGTGGAGGAAGACATTCTTTGGGGCTTGGAAGGCTATTTCTATTTTTAAGGACTGAGGATTTTTTTCCAAGGAACTCGATCGATGTGCATTTCATAGAGAAGAATGCCAAATGACCAGACTTGAGTTTTTTCCGTATATTTCTTGCTTGTGAGTGTTTACGGGCTGAGAGTGAACCTTTCGACGTCGGGAATGGCAACTTTGCTGATATCGAAGTGGGGAAATTGATTCTACGCATTTTTGCAGCTTTAATGTTCTGAGTCCACCAGATAGTTGATAGCGTAGTCGCTGTTGAAGATTTTTGCGCTGATTTCGTGGCCGAAGGGTCTTTATTTAAACTGTTTTTATTGTTATCTTTCTGATCTGCAGATGTAGATGAAGTGTTTGGATATTCCTGGGAGAAAGTACCCATTTTTGAAGAGCGATCTTAGGGTTTGGAATATTTGAGTGGAGATGGTTCCGAAGAACTGTTAGGAGTGGGGTTGATTGCAGTGTTATTCTACAAACTTGGTGAGGGTAGTTTTACTGGGTTTTTCAAAGACAAAGTAAAAGTTGTTGGTGGTAGTGTACATTTCGATGAGGTTGACCAGATGAGTGTACTAAGGTTAGGAGTCGCTTGAACTGCGGTTTTTATTGTTGTGGCTGGGGGTACTGAAACGTTTGAGGTTGGCGATTTGGAGTTCGAGAAGTTTGGCTATTTTGTTACGAAGCTACTATTAGTGGAGCGATTTCAAGGGCGGGACTTGCTATTGGGGTTGGGGCTCGTGTTTTTTGGGGATTTCGACAACTTTGATGAGGACTTTTTAATGGTTGGTTTCCTTAATGCCGGTATAGAGAGAGTAGTAAGGGGATTTGTAAAGGAGGTCTTGTTGGAGGTGGAAGGTGTAGTTGGATATCTTTTTGCGCGTTTGATCGGAGTTATGGTGTTGGTTGTGGTACTATCTTTAATGAGATTTGGGGTTGCTTGGTTCCATGAGCGATTGGATATGTTATAGAGTAAAGTGTTGTTTGGTGTAATTTGATGACTGTGTAAATGAAACCTCGAGTTTTTGATTGTTATTTTTTTGAGAGACGGAATATGGAGTTTTATTTATTTTTTTTGTGTGTGTCTTATGACTTATAGTAGAATGTAGTATAAGATACTGAGTATGCTGGAGATAATAGTTCTAGATAATCACTCATTTGTGAATAAAAGAAAAATGGGGTTCTTTCGATGTGATATCATATTATGTGAGATGAAGTGAAGTGAAATAATCTTTGGGAGAGAATCATTAGTTGCTCTACGTTGCTGAGAAATCGGGGGAATTGCCAACTCTCTTGAAATCCCGAGGTTCATCTGCGGAAACGTTCGAGACAGCTGTTAAGACAGGATTTAAGACAGTCACGGGCAAAGGGGATGTAGCTGGCAACGTACCAGATGTAGGCTGGTATCTGTATGATAAGGAAGAGGAGCACAAGAACTACGGATTCGAACAGACAGGCGGATATTAGAGTTCCGAAGAGAGAACTCACGAATATTATGGAACTTATCCGACGCTCCTTGTCACTCATGTTTTTTATTTGCTGACGAAAACCCACCAGAAAACCCGTTCTGACATATATTATAAATGTGTACGCCGCCCATGCGAGGATGTTCCCGAACGAGTAGAAGATCGCGAATTTGGCTGGACTTCCCGTTATCAGACTTATGAACGACCCGATTGAGAAAAGTTGGATCACGTAGCCTATGCTTAACATTGGAGCTGTTACCAAGGGCAAAACAAATTCCGAACCCTATTAGTCTCTAGTTCCATGAGAGTTGAGGGAAACAGGATTCGTTCTCGCTTTACTGACTATTGAAGGAAAAAACGCTCTTGAAGTCCATTTTATGTCGTCTTTTGAAGAGGTTGGTTTGGAATTTAGGAGTGAATATAAATATAGTGTATTTGAAAGGCATTGTAAATCAAAATATGCAGATTTAAGGTATCTATTTATGCGTAAGTAGAAATATATAATATTTAAGTTTTAGCGAAACAGGGAAAAGAAGTTCTTTGGTTGTCTGTACCTACAATAGCAAAATTACGTTTGCTCATTTTGATACGAATTAGCTGATGTTAATGATTCTATCGGCGATACTCATCATGTTTTCACGATGAGTGATCATGACTCTAGTGCAGTGGCTCATTCTTTTTAGTATTTCTCCTACTTTGTTTTACATGATCGGATCGAGTGAAGAGGTTGGCTCGTCCAAAAGGAGTATTTTGGCTCCGATTTTTTCACTTTAGGCAGTGTTTTGTTGACACTTGAGAAGAGCCCTGATCAGCGAGATTCTTTGTTTTTAGCCGCCTGAAAATATCGACCCTTTTTATCCGACATTAGTATCGTAGCCTTTGGGCAGTTCCAGAATGTAGTCGTGGAGGTCGAGTTATTTAGTGAGTTCGGTGATTCGTTCGTAGGTGGCAGATGGGTTGGCATATTTGAGATTTTACAGAACGGTACCGTTGAAAAGAAACGGGGTCTGGGAAACGAAGGCGATTTTATTGCGAAAGTTAAACTTAAGATCTTTGAGGTTGACATTGTCAAGTAGAATTTAGCCGGATTAAAGTTGAGGGTCGTAAAGACGAAAGATGAGGTGGAGTATGGTAGTTTTCCCGGATCCACTTGGCCCGATCAAGGCGACAAATTCGTTGGGTTGGATTTGGAAGTTGACGTGCTCTAGGACTTCGGTTAGAGTTGAGGAATCGTGTTGATGTTGGTACTGGAAGCTGACATTTCTGAAGGCTATGCTGCCTGACGTTTACTAGTCGGAGAGTTGGTTGAGGTCGATTGAACCTTCCTGTATTTTGGGCGACTGTGCCATGATGTCGTTGAGTTCTTTGACGAAGACGAAACTGTCGGTGAAGAAGCGGTAGACAGTTCCGAGGAAGAAGAGAGGGGTAAGGAATTGCAACATGAGGGTTTGTATCATGATGATGTCGCCGACGGTCAGAAAACCTTTTTGAACGTAGTAGGCTGCGAGGATCATATTGAAGGTAAGGCCGGAACCGAAGATAAACCGTTGGGTGGTGTTGAGGATTCCGAGGGAGATTTATGTTTTTAGTTTCCGGAGATAAAATTTTTATACTGCGGATTTGTACCGTCCTATCTATATTTGCTAGTTTCCAAAGTATTTCACGTTGAAGTAGTTGGCGAAGGTTTCGGATGTGATGAAGTCTATTTACTTTTATGCTTCATTCATTTGCCGGATGTCCTTTTTTCGTCGGTCTGAATACTTTATGGTGAAGATGGAATAGCCTGCATAACATGCCAGGAAGGAAAGGACGAAGTATGAGTCAGAAAAGTAGAGGAGCATCACAGTGCTCATGATTATGTCGAGACAGATTGGGATGAAGTATTGGGTGAGAGATTTCAGGTTTTGCTACAGACTCGACTGTGCCTGAGATACATTACATTCTTACTTTCGAAAGATTGAACAGTTTGTGCCGTTGGGAGCCTGAGAAAAAAAAATCGGGGTCTAGGTTCAGCATGTGCTTATAGGCTTTTTGGGTGATATCTGTCAGGGCGACGCCTATGATGGTTGCAGTTTGAAGGTTTCTGAGGGATTAGAACAGGACCGAGCAAGAATAGCACAGTCCGTATCCGAAGAACATGAGCAGCGGGTCTATGAACGATACTGATCCCTGGAGACCGTTGATTCCGTACTTAAGGAAAAGGGGACCACCAAAGAAGCAGATTTTGGAGAACAAAAGGAAGAAGTAGGACTTTAAGATAGAGTTGGTTATGGTTTTATTCTGGTGGATAAAGGGGAGGATGTAGGGCTTCAGCTATTTGAGGATTTTTATCTTCTCGGAGAGTTAGGTTGAGTGTTTGATGGAACTGCTACTTGATTTTAGGGGTATTGGGGACCGGGCCTTTTTTTATTCCTTGGATTTGCCTTGCTACGGTCTGGAAGATGAGAATGGGGCTGCTGCTACTCTCGTAAGAAGGTTTCCAAGGTAGGAGGAAGGATGCTTTGATAGTTTGACGAAAATTCTTTGCGTTTTTTGTCTAAGTGACTGAATATACATAAATATGAATAAATATGTTTGAAGGGTGTTTATTTTTTAAATAAAATTGCTAATTAGATTCTCAGCATTAAGTCGATGTATATTATGGTGTATAGACGACGAGGCGGAAAAGTCACCATATATACGATTTCAAAAAAAATAATAATTCGCAGTTTGCAAGGCTTAAGCACTATTGATGACTGATGAGAGATAGGAATAGTATGGTGAGTGTAGCCTATATGATATGAGTTTTAAGGAAGTTGAAAAGAGGATATTGAGTTCGGATTTGAGGGTCAGCAGATTTTAGAGGGAAGAGGT
>JAOWAT010275514.1:0-19606 GCA_028571025.1 Longipedia americana
TTTTGGGTCAAAATGCATCAATTAAGACTACTCCCCGAGGAATTGGAAGCAAAATGTGATTTAGTCCCACCCCTACGAATAGGGGAAAAAGAAAAGAGATAATTGAATAATTATTGTAAGCTTCTAAAATCACAAAATTTTGATTCATTTCAAAAGTTCGTTTGGCCATCTCATATTAATTTATGTCTAGATTGAATAAGGTTACGATCTTGCTGTGTACTTCTGTTTTCTATTTATGTACATAACCCACACTCTGGACAATGTGCTGCATAAATGTGAATGGAGAAACAAAGTATGCTTTCTCTCAGGGTTCAAAAGTGGTTCATTATCACTGTGTTGAATTCAGATTGGGATTATAGATGGGCATTAGGGGGCATAATTAATAACTTTTCCAGAAATACAGAGACTTACGAAAACAAATCATAAGAATAGGTTGCTTATCTTAATGAAGCAAAATCATTGAGTCAAATCACACGAACTTATTATCAGTAAATGCACATTTTTCGGTCAATCTTAATATGTGATGTGTCAACAAGAACAGCACCCGAACTGAAAAATTTGGGGTTTGGATTTCAATAATAGCTTTTGTTTATCTAAACCTAATCTCAATTTTTTATTTTTGAAGTTTCTCTCGAAAACTTCTCAATTTTGCTCAAATGGAAGAAACTTATGCCATTTTACTATATAAGTGTTGCTCTTCTCTCCTCTTTTGCGTAAAGCTTAGTTTCGTCAGTCGGGTGCTGTTCTTGTTGCCACATCACATTTCCCTACATAAATTTAACTGGCATAAAAATTTGAAAAGAATAATTTAGATCATTTGATTTTGGAACATGTAAGTTGAAAACGGAAAGGCGCTCCTGCCTCAATTGACATTAACCTCAAAACCAAAGATGTAATTGCATCAGAAAGGAAGTAAGGAAAATGGAGAGAGCAAGCTTAGTGTTTTGGATAGCATTGCTCAATAATCATTGAATTCACTGGGAAAATGAAATTAAGACATATCAGATAATGTGTCATCAAAATCTGCATTCTAAACATACGATTACAAATTTCATTTCAAAGCATTGGAAAAGCAATTAATTTTGTTATATATGCAGGCTTTTTTGACAAGTTTCTAGACACTCCCAATTCCTAAAAATTTCGTATATTGCATTTTTTTTTCATTTTTGAGCTCAGTTTTGGGAAAATGTTGCTAAGTTTTAGAAAAATTTGCTCAGTTTTGGATTTTTTTCAATTTTTCACAAATTTAGCCTGAAAATTGACTAATTTTGTTACATTTTGTTCAAATTTCGACTAGAAAGTCCAATTTCGGGTCTCTAAAATTTTTGTACTTCTCAGTTTTGCAACTTTTTCTCAGTTTTGCCAAAGAAATTTCCTCATATTTGGAGAAAATTTTGTCAAAAATAACCGATATGACGGGTTAACAAAAAATCAATTAAATTTTGAACATTATCATGAGACACCCTGTAAAATTTCAAAGCCAAAATAACTCAAAATTGCGTCATTAAAGAAACAATTTCTTGTTTTGTGACGCAAAATGTAAACTTAAATGCTATTTTCTTGATCTTAATTAATTTTTACCTAAGCTGAAAGTCTGCTGGGACACAAGGCTTTTTATGGCACCGTATAGATGCTTAAAATTGCTAAAAATTTTATTTCTCAGTTTTTGAATTCTCAGTTACAGTTTTTTGGAAAAAATTTTCTCAGTTTTTCAAGATTTCTTCTCAGTTTCTTCAATGATTCAAACAAAAACCCGCAATTTTGACAGTTTTTTGCATTTGCTGAGCCCGAATCATTGAAAAAAGCTCTAATTTGCTTCTAAAGTGGTAAATATTCCATATTATGGTTGAATTTGTGCCCAAAATGGTTAAAATTTGAGCAATTTTAGAGCTCAACAAAAATCATTGATATATAAAAATTTTGCATTTCTCACGTATGTCAAAGTGTAGATATCAAAAAAAGTTTGGTTGCGCCGTTTGCGGACTTTTGATTTTGAATTTACACAGAGGAAGGTAGATGTTACCTTCAAAATTTGGGAAAGTGCATTCATGCATCAAAATATTGGTTGTAAGAACAAAGTTTTCATAACATTGAATTTATGGAATCATTAAATTGCATGCTAACAATTTATAAGAAAATGTTTTCCTAATAATAACATACTTGAGTTTCTAAGTTTTAAAGATTGTTCTCAGTTTTTGGATATATCGCCACTCAGTTTTTGACTTTTTACTGCCAAAAAAGCCTGGACACCTTAGTAACCCATATACAAATTAAATTTTGTATAAGTTCAAGAATGCTCATGAATTTCCAGCTGTAGTTCTTTTAAAGAAATTATTGGTCATCCCTTTTTTATCAGTTCTATCTCTTTTCATACTTTTTTCTCTCTCAATTGCAATTTTCCTCAGTGTAAATGCAGACTATTCGCAAAAACCAGTGGTACTTTTTCAATTCTAGCATCCAGCAAAGCGGTTTACGTAATTCACAGAATTGTAATCAAATGCACTTTTGAATGCTTTCAATCCAAAAGTGCATAACCAGACCTTTTTGACATTTTTTCGAAATTTGAGCAAAATTTTTGGAAAAACTTAAAATTTTTAAAACTGATAAAAAAGTTTACACCCCCTTTGGAAAATCTAATGGAAAAATTCTAATTTTTGGATAATTTAAGATAATAATTGCACAGGGTACCTTCTTTTGCTTAGTAGAGTCAGAATAAAGTCAAAAATTTTGAAAAGTTTCAAAATAGGGTGTCCACTAAATTGAAAAATAATGGTAGGGAAAATTATTTGATTCAGTCAGGCAAATTTCCTAATCCGTATAAAAAATGATGAATTTTTACTTATAGTTTATTTCAAGAGAGCACCCCTGTCATTACTCGAGATAGGGATGTTTTTTGGAAATGAGCTATATGTCAAAATTCATCAGTTTTGATACTGATAAGGAAATTTGCCTGATTTAGTGGACACCCTATTTTGGAATTTTTTGAAATTTTTTATTTTATTCTGGCTCTACTAAGCAAAAGAAAGTAACTTTTGCTATTATTTCGTTGAATCGTCCAAAAATTGGAATTTTTCCATTGGATTGCTTCTAGAAGGGAGTGTCAAAATTTAAAATGTTCCAAGTGTGTAAGAAGGGGTGTTTCTGTCAAAATGGGGAAACTTTGCTATAACTGAGAATATTTTCCCAAAAACTGAGAAATGATTTCAAAACTGAACCAAAAATTGCAAAAATATTTACGAAATTTCTCAAGTTCGGCCGCATTTAAAAAAACGTGAAAAAAACCTGATATCTATCAACAGCCACAAAAAAGAAGAGGAGGAGGAGGCTGCCAAAAAACAAACAGAACCGTATGTGAATATACCATGTATGTCCGCCATGCCTATAGGAGACGAGAAAAATGTTCAAAAATTTTCTTTTATTTTCAATTATAAGCCAAGAAATTCAATAAAATAGGTATTTTTTATAAAAGGTCCTGTACAGTATAAGCAATGTCCTAAAGGGAATCTCTAGATTGGTCATTTATCAACTTATTGGACAGGAAGTTGGCTGAATAAAGGATATTAATTGTGGTTATTTAATTCATCCAGTCATTCTTTGCCTTATTTTTACGTTCTATCAGTCGTAAAGCAAATAAAATCATCCCTGTTTCTAAGCACTGAGAATGAATGTTTCAAAAAATATGAAATTTCTAGAGAAATATAAGTCAGGCTTTTTTTGGCGGTAAAAATTTTAAAACTGAGCGACGATTTTCCATGAAACTGAGAAATACGGGCTTTTTCTGATCTTAAAACTCTTGAATTTTGATCTTTTGGTGGAGAAAATGTGCCAGAAATTGGAAAATTGGCACATTTTTATGCAAACTTAAGCATTTTTCACCAACACGTTATCAATTTTGAACAAAAGTGGCGAAAATTGTAAAATTTTCAATATAATTTTTGAGAAACTGAGCGGAAAATTAGGAAAACTGAGGCAATTTTTCCGAAACTGAGAAAAATTTTCCTGAAACTGAGACTCAAAAATCGAAAAACTTCGAAATACGAAATTTTTAGGCATTTGACTCCTCTAAAAACTGCCAAAAAAAAGCCTGAACTATGACATATTGCACTTACTCAAATATCTCTTATCAGGTCAATGTTAGAAACATATGAAACAGGGGGTTATTTGATGAATCATTCAGCAGTTACATATTGGAGAATTAATTGGTATTTTCATAATCAAATTTAGAATTATCATGGGTGATATTATGCTCTTAATATTTGGTGAGCATTTCATCAAATGTGTCATTGAGCTCATCAGAAATTTTCTTGATTTTGAACTTTTCTCTGTAAATTTCATCTTCAATGTCATCAATTCTATGATTTAGCTTGGTTATATTCATCTCACCATATTCATATCTGGCCTCAGTCAGCTTCAACTTATCCATTAATTGATGAATCTTATCTTTCAATTTTTCTTCTCTAGCAGTTGCCTTTTCTGCAGAAATTTCTAGCTGCTTCATATTTTCACCTACATCTTCTAATTCCTTCTCAACTTCTTTCAATCTCTTTTCAGCCAGATCAGCTCTTTCCAAAGCACGCTTTAACTCATCCTCTTGCATTCCAAGTTTACGAGTCAACTCCACTAATTTTGTGTCATTATCACTTGCCATCTTCAAACTTTCCTTCACCATCTTATCTAATTCTTCAATTTCTACTTCATTTCTCATTGTCTTGCTTTCAAAGTACTTTACTTTCTTCAGAATACCATCAGCTTCCTTTGATTCATTAGCAAGCTTGATAACTACTTCACCCAAAGTGGTTTCTGCTTTCTTGCTTTCCTCTTCCATTAATAACAATCTTCTGGCAAGGGCACTAACTTCTTCTTCTGCATTTTTCCAATTCTTCTCTAATTCTTCTAATTGAGAAGATACCTTTGTCAATTTGTCTGATGTTTCATCATATACAGATTCAGTATTTGTTATCTTTTTTGATAGATCACGTATGTCACAATCGGCTTGGTCAGATCTACCATTAGCTTCTTTAATTTCACTTTCTAAGTTGTTGATCTCTTGAAATAATTGATTTGTTTCTGTCTTCAGGGACTGCATTTTCTTCCTTATTGCATCCATTGTGATTTGTTATCAGGTCTGTGAAGAAAGAAAATTTCATTCAGTATAGTTGTTCTTTGGGTAAGAATTTTGAGGTTGTCGATGGATGAATAATCGATATGAAATTATGTCAATATACCAATTATTGCAAACTATTAATTTTCCTATTTTTGATCCAGATTTGAGAACCAATTAGTGATTATGGTGCAGAACCAGTATCTTCAATTTTTGGATTAGCCAGATTCCAGATTCGCCAATAATTCATAGCTTTTAAATGAATTTGATGATTCTTACTTAATATTATGATGATTATGAAAATCCAATTAATTAGGGGAAATTTGGAAAATAGTAAATGGAAATGTGCATGCAAAATTTTCATTCTGAATGGTGTGAAAAACAAACATTGGCTGCAGGGATCAAAAGAAATAATGGATAAACAAAGTGAGCAGGGGTTGTGGTTACAAACTAAAAGTAATAGGAATTACAAATTAGAAAATAGCACTGTGTATGAAACTCAATTTTGGGACATTTTGATGCAAAATAATTCAAAATCAGTACTTTGTAAGCATTTCATCAAAAGTATCGCTCAATTCATCAGATAACTTTTTGATCTTTAGCTTTTCTCTAAAAATTTCATCTTCAATGTCATCAACTCTATGATTCAGCTTAGTTATGTTCATTTCACCATATTCATATCTTGCTTCTGTGATCTTCAATCTCTCAATCAGTTGATGAATTTTGTCTTTCAGTTTTTCTTCTCTAGCAGTTGCTTTCTCCGCAGAAATTTCTAATTGCTTCATATTCTCTCCAACATCCTCCAACTCTTGTTCCACTTCCTTTAATCTTTTCTCAGCAATATCTGCTCTTTCATTTGCTCGCTTTAATTCATCTTCTTGCATTCCAAGTTTACGAGTTAATTCATCTAGTTTCTTCTCATTATCACTTGCCATCTTAAAGCTTTCTTTGACCATCTTATCCAATTCCTCAATTTCTACTTCATTCCGCATTGTTTTACTTTCAAAATATTTTACTCTCTTCAGTATTCCATCAGCTTCTTTAGATGCCAAGGCAAGCTTTGTAACAGTTTCTGCTAATGTAGTATCTCCTTTCTTATTTTCTTCTTCCATCAGCATTAACCTTCTGGCAAGTGCACTGACCTCTTCTTCAGCCATCTTGCAATTTTTCTCTAACTCTTCCAACTGGACCGATACTTTTGTCAGTTTATCTGAAGTGTCATCATATTCAGATTCAGCACTTGTTATTTTCTTTGATAAATCTCTGATGTCACAATCTGCTTGGTCTGATCTTGTGTTTGCTTCTTTGATTTCTCCTTCAAGTTTACTGATCTCACTGAACAAAGATGTTGTTTCAGACTTCAAGGTTTGCATCTTTTTTCTAATTGCATCCATATTGGTTATCAATGCTCTGTGAATAAAGAAAAATAGTTCTCATCTATGTGCTAAGTCAAAATTAATCATGCTATTCTTACATGCAGAGCAGTTATCGAGCATTGGAAGACCATCATGTTACTTCATGCTACATTCCTTTCAGTCCTCTTCTCTTTCAGTACATTTTGCATATTCATCGTTTTAATACCAAACAATGACAAATCATATCTTTTAAGATAATGTGTAAAAAAGGTATGTACAATACATATGATCAACTAATTTGGAATAGTTAATAATGCCAAATTTCCCTTAAAAACATTCAATCATTCATAATGCAAACAGAATTAATAATTCAATAACATATAACATAAGACTCATGCAGACAACTGTAAATTAAGCTCAAAATTTGGGGTAATGAAGTTCCAAAGCATGCAAAGAGGTCTAGCAATGAAGATTTGATTTTATTCAGATGCATAGCTTGATACACTTACAACAGGCAAGACATGATCCACATTTTGTTTTGAAGAATAAATTTTGACCTAATGTTACAACAGAAACTATCAAAGTAGATATTGCTCTTAAATTATCAAGAATTGTAAATTTCTCTCAATATTTAGTCAACATTTCATCAAAGGTGTCACTGAGTTCATCAGAAATCTTTTTGATTTTCAATTTTTCTCTGTAAATTTCCTCTTCAATATCATCAATTCTGTGATTCAACTTGGTGATATTCATTTCTCCATATTCATAGCGAGCCTCAGCAATTTTCAGTTTTTCCATCAACTGATGAATCTTGTCTTTAAGCTTTTCCTCTCTTGCAGTGGCCTTTTCAGCAGAAATTTCAAGCTGCTTCATGTTCTCACCAACATCTTCTAATTCCTTCTCAACTTCCTTTAGTCTAGCTTCAGCAATATCAGCTCTCTCATTAGATCTTTTTAGCTCATCTTCTTGCATTCCTAACTTGCGAGTTAATTCAACAAGTTTTGTATCATTGTCACTAGCCATTTTCAAGCTCTCCTTCACCATCTTGTCCATTTCTTCAATTTCAACTTCATTTCTCATGGTCTTGCTTTCAAAATATTTGACTTTTTTCAAGATTCCATCTGCTTCTTTTGAAGCAAGTGCCAATTTGTAGACAGTCTCTGCCAATGTAGTATCTGCTTTCTTGCTTTCTTCCTCCATCAACATCAAGCGTCTGCCAAGGGCACTTACTTCCTCTTCAGCAGTTTTGCAATTCTTTTCTAATTCCTCCAGTTGGGTAGATACTTTTGTAAGCTTGTCAGATGTATCATCATAATCAGATTCAGAATTTGTAATTTTCTTGGACAAGTCTCGAATGTCACAATCAGCTTGATCAGATCTTGCATTAGCTTCCTTTGTCTCAGTTTCCAGTTTGTTGATCTCACGATAAAGTTGATCAGTTTCACTCTTGAGAGATTGCATCTTTTTTCTAATGGCATCCATTTTGATGATCTATATCAGAGCTTCTTTCTTCAGCTAGAAATAAAACATTCATTGTAATGTCTTCATCCATGTAATCACACTTTTTACCATGGTAGTTTGTTCCCATGGTTTTCAAGTAGGAATCGATTAAATCAAACTATATGGACTTTAATGTATACAAGAAATGCTTACTTGATATTCTACAAAAAGTGTATCATTATCCCACCTAGTATTTTGTGAGACCAACAGAGCTTTCACAAATTCATTGCCTTGACTATATTTCAAAAGAATATATTGTATTACAAAAGGAGTCTAGTCTTGACTTTGTGAAACTCTGTGTTTGAAATAGTTCTAGTAGAAGAAATGAAAATTGGCTACATACATAATGCTGATAGGAGAAAAAGCAAGGATGTTAGGAGATTAAGAAAATGAGAAAGTTAAAGACAAATAGGACTGGATAATGTTTCTCTGAAATATCTATGAAGCAAACAATTCTGTCAGTCACAATGAAATTTTGTTGGATATCATAACTGAAAATTTTGGTCATTTCAGAATGGTTTGTTATATATTGAACTTGAATCATTAGTGTAGATCAAAATTATTCAAAGAATAAGTGGAAAATTTTAAATTTTGACAATAGATTTCGTGTACTTCTTCAGTGTATTAAATATAATTAGAAAATTTAATTTTTCTGATATGACCCAGATTAAAATTCTACAGCACACTGTTAAATTATAAAATTACCAATGAGACTAAAATACAAAACATGTTTGTTAAATTGCAGAAGAATTAAAAACAATTGAAATTTAGCTTGAGTATATATTGAGGCTAAATTCACATTACAACTTATGAGTCAATATGTCTAGAAATTATAAATTTTAAGAATTTGCACATTTTGGAAACAATTTGTCATTCTACATTTCTAGATATATTCTGATTTTATTGAATTTTCAAATCTGATTATGATTTAGTAAACGCTGAGAAACCCTTTAAACAATGTTATTTAATATTTAGTCAACATTTCATCAAAAGTGTCACTGAGTTCATCAGAAATCTTCTTAATCTTGAGCTTCTCTCTATAGATTTCATCCTCAATGTCATCAATTCTATGATTCAATTTGGTTATATTCATCTCTCCATATTCATATCTAGCCTCAGTATTTTTGAGTTTCTCCATGAGCTGATGGATCTTATCCTTGAGCTTTTCTTCTCTTGCTGTTGCTTTTTCTGCAGATATTTCCAGCTGTTTCATGTTTTCACCAACATCTTCCAATTCTTTTTCTACCTCCTTCAACCTCTTTTCTGCAATGTCAGCTCTTTCAATTGATCTCTTCAAATCTTCCTCTTGCATACCCAATTTACGCGTCAATTCAACCAATTTTGTATCATTGTCGCTGGCCATTTTCAAACTTTCTTTAACCATTTTGTCAAGTTCTTCAATTTCAACTTCATTTCTCATGTTCTTACTCTCAAAATATTTAACCTTCTTCAAGATACCATCAGCTTCTTTAGAAGCTTTGGCCAATTTTAAAACAGTTTCAGCCAATGACACATCAGCTTTCTTATTTTCTTCTTCCATCAGCAAAACTCTTCTGGCAGAGGCACTGACATCCTCTTCAGCTGTTTTAACATTCTTTTCAATTTCTTCAAGCTGGGCGGTGACTTTGGTTAATTTGTCAAAGCAATCATCAAATTCTGACTCATAATTAGTGATCTTCTTTGACAAGTCACGGATATCGCAATCAGCTTGATCAGATCTCTTGTTAGCCTCTTTGGTCTCAGTTTCTAACCTTTCAATCTCTTGATACAATTGGTTGGTCTCATTTTTTAAAGATTGCATCTTTTTCCTAATGGCATCCATGATTGAGTTCTTTCGTCTTCTGCAATTAAAGATAATCTGAGGATACTAACAGATATGTAATTAGGTTGTTTGTGTAATGTAATGTAGTTTAAGGTCAGTATGAATGAATTTCAATCTCATGTCGTTTTCCAATCAATTTGAATTTAACACTGATAACAGAGGGTCACGGAATATGTTAAAGTATTGATGAGATTGAAATTCAGTACTACTGCACTTATGTTAACCATTCTGTATTATCCCTTCATGAATATTAATCATCAAAGCCAGCAAGCCATCTGGTTTGGGAATAAACTCCTTTCATTAAATATTTAGTTCAGGTTGTTTGTTTTGAATCTTAAAAGGATTTTACTAGTTCTCTTATCATATCAATTCATTCTATTTATGTATTCTTCTTCCAGTCACAGATTAAAAGAATATTCTTCTACAGGGATTTCGTTTTCAGTGGAAAAGTTCTAAAAATCACTAATCAGATTTGGAATTCTAATAAAAATTGTAAGTTGAAACAATGTTAATATCTAACTACATAAATATCTTACAAATCTATATACAAAATGAAAAATATATGCCAAAACAATTTCTCATAAATTGTATTTTGCACAGTAAAATTGAAAAATCAGTAGGTTAGAAACTTGCTCAATTATTGTTATGACCATAGCATGAATTGTAAATAAAAGTTATTCAGATAGTTAATGGTCTTCTCATTTTTAGTATTTGGTCATCATTTCATTGAAAGTATCATTCAATTCATCTGAAATCTTCTTGATCTTTAGTTTCTCTCTGTAAATGTCATCTTCAATGTCATCTACTCTGTGATTGAGTTTTGTTATATTCATCTCACCATACTCATATCTTGCTTCAGCCAACTTCAGTTTTTCCATCAATTGGTGAATCTTTTCCTTCAATTTATCCTCTCTTACTTGAGCTTTTTCAGCAGATATTTCCAATTGCTTCATGTTTTCTCCAACATTTTCTAGCTCTTGTTCGACTTCTTTCAAACGGCTTTCAGCGAGGGTTGCTCTTTCATTTGCTCTCTTTAACTCATCTTCTTGCATACCCAATTTTCTTGTTAGTTCAGACAATTTTGTTTCATTGTCACTTTCCATTTTGAGACTCTCCTTCAACATTTTATCAAGCTCTTCTAGTTCAACTTCATTCCTCATGGTTTTACCTTCAAAATATTTGACTTTCTTGAGAATTCCATCTGCTTCTTTGGAGGCAAGAGCAAGCTTTGTGATCGTCTCAGCTAGAGTTAATTCAGCTTTTTTGTTTTCTTCTTCCATTAACATTAGTCTTCTGGACAAGGCACTCACTTCTTCTTCTGATGCTTTGCAATTTTTCTCTAATTCTTCAAGCTGAGTCGTTACTTGTGTGAGCTTGTCAGTAGTTTCATCAAAATCAACTTCATATCCATTGATTTTCTTAGATATAATTCTAATGTCTAATTCTGCTTGCTCATGTCTTTTGTCAGCTTCCCTTGTTTCAGTTTCCAGTTTATTAATTTGTGAAAATAGTTGATCAGTTTCACTTTTCAATGATTGCATCTTTTTTCTGATGGCATCCATTTTCAGCTACTGGATTGTTTTCAGCCAAGACTGGAAGGAAAAAACCATAAAATGTATCCATTTCCAATATACAGATGATGCATGATTGAAAATTGAGAATGAAAGAAATACATATTTTTACCAGGACTTTAAAAACTAACCTGGCAGAGAAATGATAGTAGAGCAGAGTAGATTGTTATTACCATGCAAGATGACAGAGATAGAATTAAGTAATCTTCTGTACAGGGATGGTCGTCATTTTGAGATAAAGGCACAATGCAATTCCATTATTCTATTCTAAATGCTTTTGTGGAAGTAACGCATGTCGCTGATTAATATACCAGATTCTATAAACATGATGTTCTTGAGATATTTATACACTTGAATATAATAAAGCATTTCAAATGAAAAATATATCTTACAAAGTTGAAATACATATGAACTTGAGCAGTGTCAATGTTCATCAAAATATTTTGAGCAAAGTTCACAGATATTGATTATACATTATATTTTGATGAACAGAAATAGCATTTAAAATGCATTAAAGTTAGTTAATTTCTTTGAAATAACAAATCACACTATAAAACAGCAATATATTAGTGCACAAAAAGCAAAAAGAAGCATTAAGGCTTTGCATGGGTGTTTTATTTCATACAGGATAGAAGTCAGAACTCATAATTGGAAAAGTTATGATGGAAACATTACATATTAAGAATAAAGTCAGTCTTATAATCAAGAGTATCATGATAATTAATATTTGTTAAGCATTTCATCAAAAGTTTCATTAAGTTCATCTGAGACTTTCTTGATTTTCAATTTTTCTCTGAAAATTTCATCTTCAATGTCATCAATTCTGTGGTTAAGCTTTGTGATGTTCATTTCTCCATATTCATATCGAGCTTCAGCCATCTTCAATTTTGACATAATAGCCAGAATCTTGTCCATAAGTTTTTCTTCTCTTTGCTGAGCTTTTTCAGCAGATATTTCCAATGTTTTCATGTTTTCACCCACATTCTCTAATTCTTGTTCAACATCTTTCAGATTGCTTTCAGCTAATTCTGCCCTGTCATTTGCACGCTTCAATTCATCTTCTTGCATTCCTAACTTTCTTGATAACTCATCAAGTTTCTGTTCATTGTCACTAGCCATTTTGTTGGTTTCTTTGAGGGTTTTATCCAGTTCTTCAATTTCAACTTCATTTCTCATTGTTTTGCTTTCAAAATATTTGACCTTCTTCAAAATTGCATCAGCATCTTTTGAAGCAACCGCTAGCTTTGTTACAGTTTCTGCCAACTGAACATCGGCCTTCTTTGTCTCTTCTTCCATCAACATAACCCTACGGGATAAGGCACTGACATCTTCTTCAGCATTTTTGTAATTTTTCTCCAATTCTTCAAGTTGGTTCAAAGTCTTATTAAGTTTGTCAGTAGTTTCATCAAAATCTACTTCTAATGAATGGGTCTTTTTGGAAATATCTCTGACATCACATTCAGCTCTCTCACATCTATCATTACATTCTTTAGTCTCAGTTTCCAATTTGTTGATAGACCCATAAAGTTGATCTGTCTCAGATTTAAGGGACTGCATTTTCTTCCTGATGGCATCCATACTTAATCAATGACTGGAAGTACAAATGAAACACTTTCCAGACATTTGTAATTTGGTTTCAAATTGTATATCTTCTTGAATGATGACTTAACTCTGTACATAAAATATTGAATGCTGTTTCTAAAAGATGCTGGGAAACTTAGATATACTCTATAAAACATTTCCATCATTTTTGAAATATGACTATCATGCAAACTCATGCAAAATTTTTTCGCTTTTAGGAAGTCATTGTTGTCAGGTAAAGTCAAAACATGTTTCTAAAATTGAATTGGGCCTTGGTAGTAGCACTAAGGAACATTTATGAATCTCAATCCATTAACCCTATTGGCCCGATAATATCAATTGTGATAATGCAAGTTTTCCCGAGAGAGAAAGGAATAATTTTTGCAGCCTACACAATTAATCCTTCAAAATGATTTGTTCTAGTTGAAAGTTTTTGAGAAAAAATTCAAATATTACAAAGGCTTTTGTCAAAATTAAATGAAAAAAGAATACAATTTTTTCAAAAACTGGAAATTATGGGAGCATTTGAATTTTTGTGTCAAACTGAGAATAATTATGCAGCATTAATATTATTGGCAGCATAGACTTTCATCACATTTCATTCTTCGGCCAATAGGGTTGAATCTAAAATGTCTAACAAATTAAGACAAAATTATAAAAATTCTTATGACTCCAGAGAAAATTCCAAAAACTACATTTATCGAGTAAATAATTCTAAGTTTGTCATCTTATTTCTAGAAGATTGGAGACTATTTGCTTATATCATAACTTTATACAATAACAGAACCTATTGAGAAATTATTTAAAACTTAAAATTTTGTCCTTACATCAAGTGTGTTTTGATAAGAACAAATTCAATTTCAGACCCATGTAACAGTTGTTAATGTTGTGTACATTTGGCATTTAAGTGAGACAAGTGGACTTTACATGCAGACATAAGTACATATAAGGTAACATTGAAGGACAAAAAGGCATTTTCATATTTGCTTACTCTTCAATGGTTGGCTTAGTTGACCATCACTCATATTTCTGGTTTGAACTCTGATTATATAACCCCTAACAGATTATTAATAAAAAATGACAACCTGAATTTGTTGCAGTTGATCAAGAGGAATAAAAAAGAATAGTTTAAAGATCTAGAAGAAGAAAATGAAGGTAAAGGTGATAGTCCACATATAAGAGCTAAGAATACAACTATTTCTACAAAAACAACAAATAGACAGTGTAGATTTGAATCACTTTGTCTCCTATATTCCCTGTATAGCTTTTAATGATGATTCTCCAAAAAATTGTCCATGAGCTTTCATATACAATCACACTACAATAAAACTAAAATCTGTTTAAAATGTAGACTAATTGTAACTTTGCATATCTTCTAACAGTCTGTTATTGATAACAATAACAAACTTAATTTTGTAATTAAAGTATCCTCATAACTCAAATATTATTGGTATAAAACATCATTGACACTTTCAGGGGTTTTCTCTCATTAGCAGAATACTTAAGCACAAAAGTTTCTTACTTCCAGTTATGACAAGCGCAAAACCATGCACTGACTGCTGCCTTTGATCATTTGAGTAAAAGAGTAAAAGGATCACCACATGAACTGTTTATCAAAAAATGAGACAATTTAATTCTAAAAATTTGTCAAAGAAAACCTTTAAAATTTTGAGAATTTTGAAAACGACTGAAATTTGAAAATATATGAATAATTCAAAAATTTGGAAAATTTTGAAATTTTTGAAGTATTTAACTTAATGAAAATTTTTAAAGATCGAAGAAACCGAAACATTGGAAAAGTTTGAAAAACTTTAAAAAATTTAGAAATTTAAAAAAAATTGAGAAAGTTTGATATAATAATTTGAAAACTTTGAAGAAATTAAAATTTTGGAAAATTGAAAAATTTGAATCTTTTGAAAGAATTGAAAATCTTTGTCCAAAATCTTTTAAACTATCTCTAATCGTCTGATTGGCCAGTTTTAAGAAAATACAGTTGAAAAGTGACAGTTTGACTGCCCCACTCATGGCAGCATTAAAAACATTAGTCTACTTTTTTTAACCAATTTAATTTAATTATAACAATTACAAGGAATATTTTCACATAATTTCTTCATTTATTCTTTATGGTTTTATATATTTTAACAACATATCCATTCATGATATCAGGATTTAAGATAGTGAAACCAATGTCTTTTATATCTTATTGCTCTTTTTGTTCTACCTTTAGGTTACATACCAAGTAAATAATCTTAATTTCATTTTGCTCAAAGCTTGTTTTAGACAATAAAAGTTAAACAACAGTAGTTGATGTAAATGTCTTTAAAGTTTAGATGATAAATGATTAGATGAAAGATAATTATTAGTAAAGAAAAATTAGTATTTGCTAAGCATTTCATCAAAGGTGTCATTAAGTTCATCAGAGACTTTCTTGATCTTGAGCTTTTCTCTGTAGATCTCATCTTCAATGTCATCAACTCTATGATTCAATTTGGTAATATTCATTTCTCCATATTCATAGCGAGCTTCAGCCACCTTCAAGCGTTCCAAAATTTGATGAATTTTATCTTTCAATTTTTCCTCTCTACCAGTAGCCTTCTCAGCAGAAATTTCAAGGAGCTTCATATTTTCACCAACAGTTTCCAATTCTTTTTCTACTTCTCTCAAGTTGCCTTCTGCCATTTCAGCTCTCTCAAGAGCGCGCTTTAATTCATCTTCTTGAACACCAAATTTGCGAGACAATTCATCCAACTTTTGCTCATTGTCACTTGCCATTTTGGTAGTTTCTCTCAAAGTTTTGTCCAATTCTTCAATTTCTACTTCATTCCTCATTGTCTTTCCCTCAAAGTATTTGACCTTCTTCAAAATAGCATCAGCTTCCTTTGATGCAAGAGCCAACTTTGTAATTGTCTCTGCCAAAGACAGATCGGCCTTCTTGCTTTCTTCTTCCATAAGCATGATGCGCCGAGACAAGGCACTTACTTCTTCCTCTGAATTCTTGAGATTCTTTTCTTTTTCTTCCAACAATTCCATTGTTTTGGTCAACTTATCGTTGGTTTCATCATATTCAACCTCATAGGAATTGATTTTTTTGCCAAAGTCACGAATATCACATTGATGTTGTTCATCTCTAGTATTAGCCTCCTTGATTTCAGTTTCAAATCTATTGATTTGTGAATAGAGTTGGTCAGTTTCTGACTTTAATGATTGCATCTTCTTTCTAATGGCATCCATTTTGATTCAGTTATGATAAGCAAGTTAGTAAAGCAAGCTGAAAAGGGGATTAGGTATTTAGAAAAGATGTGAAAGCATGAAGGATATATGCACCTCTATAAATATCCTCTTGATTCGTTTCAACCACTTTAAGAGCTATGTACACTATTGAGATGTTTACATGTGAAGATTAAGTGAAAGTATTTGTCTTAATATCTGGAAAGAATATTGTTAGTCAGAAATATTCATATAAGAAGAAATTACTATAAAAGAAAGAGTTTTAGAAAATCTTACTCAAAGAGCATTTGATTTTGATTTCTAATAGGAACCATTATATATTGACTAATTATGATGTTGGTGCATAGGTTATTGCCTAGTAATTAGTAAGCATGTCATCAAAAGTATCATCCAATTCATCATTTTGTTTCTTGACTTTCAGTTTTTCTCTGTAGATCTCATCTTCTATATCATCAACCCTATGATTCAGTTTTGTGATATTCATTTCCCCATACTCATATCTGGCTTCTGAAATTTTTAACTTGTCCATCAATTGATGAATCTTTTCCTTTAATTTATCTTCTCTTTGCTGTGCTTTTTCTGCAGATATTTCCAATTGCTTCATATTTTCACCAACAGCTTCTAATTCATGTTCAATTTCTTTTACTCTTCCTTCTGCAACAACAGCCCTCTCGTTTGCTCGTTTTAATTCATCTTCTTGCATTCCTAGTTTTCTAGTAAGTTCATCTAACTTTTGCTCACTGTCACCAGCCATCCTTTTTGTCTCACGCAACATTTTGTCCAATTCCTCAATTTCCATTTCATTTCTCATGGTCTTACTCTCAAAGTATTTTGCTTTTTTCATAATTCCGTCAGCTTCCTTTGAGGCAAGTGCCAGTTTATAGACTGTCTCAGCAAGAGAAAGGTCAGCTTTCTTTGATTCTTCTTCCATCAACATTATTCTTCTAGATAAGGCACTGACTTCATCCTCAGCTGTTTTAGCACTTTTTTCTTTTTCTTCCAGACTGGCAGTAACTTTGGTCAATTTGTCATTTGTTTCATCAAAGTCTGACTCATAATTGTGGATTTTTTTGCTGAGATCTCTTATATCACACTCAAAGGAGTCAAACCTTGAATTGCACTCTTTAGCAGCATCTTCAAACTTTTGAATGGATGCGAATAAGCCCTCAGTTTCGGTCTTGAGCTTCTGCATCTTTTTTCTAATAGCATCCATTTTGCTTCTTTTCTTCTTTGTTAATTTGCTGTGTATGGGGAGATTGGTGAAAGAAGTGTTTTACTTTACTTTCTAGATATGCTAGTTGGTGGGTGCCATTTTAAGAAATGAAAGCATTGCAATGGAAAATTTCTTGTATTTCAAATTGCCCAAATTATAGATTTGTCAAGAAAACTAATTTTCTTAAAAACTGTCTTGCTGATTTTGTATTGAAGTGAATATTTGGTCATACTTGAATATATGTGTATCATAGTGTTTTTCTACCTTTGCAATAACAAGGGACAAGAATATTTGATTTTTAAAGTTGATTGAACTTTATTATTATTTCGTAAGTAAATAAAGCTCAACTTTAATCTCAAAAACCAAATACACAAATTTCACAAACAAAGTTGAGCCGTTGCCATAAGCATATAAATATCAGAAACATACAGGGACAAGCTGAAGATTATTTCTATCTACTTAAACCAAAAGCAGGAAATTGACTGAGTGGAGTTTATTTTATTTCCATTCTTGGATATGAAATGTACAATGTAGAATTAAAATTATAACTAATGTAAATCTTCATATATCTGGGATGATTTGTCTTCTCATGTATTTGTACTCATCATTGCATCTTTTTGGCCAGCTCTTAAATTTGTCAATGTTTATTGAATAGGAATATATCTTCATTGAAAAATCAAATAAGTTTTTGCCTACAGAATGATTGTTATTGAAATTATATTAGTACTTTGACAGCATGTCATCAAATGTATCGCTAAGCTCATCTGAAATTTTCTTGATCTTCAATTTTTCCCTGTAAATATCATCTTCAATATCATCAATTCTATGGTTCAGTTTTGTAATATTCATTTCTCCATATTCATATCTTGCTTCAGATTGTTTCAGTTTGTTCATCAACTGGTGAATTTGCTCTTTAAGTTTCTCTTCACGTTGTTGGGCTTTCTCAGCTGAAATTTCCAATTGCTTCATGTTTTCACCAACAGTAGACAATTCTTCCTCAATTTCCAAAAGTTTGGCTTCAGCAATTTGGGCTCTCTCAGCAGCTCTCTTGCTTTCATCTTCTTGCATACCCAAGCGACGTGTTATCTCATCTAGTTTCTGTTCAGAATCAGATCCCATCTTCTTAGTTTCTCTCAGTGTCTTCTCCAGTTCTTCAATTTCAACTTCATTTCGCATTGTCTTGCTTTCAAAATATTTTACTTTCTTCAAAATAGCATCTGCTTCCTTGGATGCTAAGGCTAATTTTACAACAGTTTCTGCAAGGGCAGTATCAGATTTCTTAACTTCTTCTTCTAACAAATGTTGGCGTCTACTCATTGCATCAACATCTTCCTCTGCTGTCTTCAATGAAGCTTCTTTTTCCTCTAAAGAATTAGTTGTTAAAACAAGCTTATCATTTGTTATATCATAGTCTGATTCATAGTTTGTAATTTTCTTACTGATATCTCTGATATCACAATCACAACTCTCGATGCACTTGTTGGCAGCTCTGGTCTCCTCTTCAAGGCCCTCAATTTGCTTGTAAAGATTTTCAGTTTCAGCTTTCAGGGATTGCATCTTCTTCCTGATGGCATCCATTTCTAATGCAGATTAAGATTTGTTTTGAAGGCAGAACACGAAGGAAGTCAGTCAAGGTAGCTAGGAGGGAATCAAATGAAAATATGTGTATGACTAAAATTACTTACTTAAAAAGTTTCAAACAAAAAACTACTCTTGCTTCTAAATCTCAATGTTTGTCATGAACAAGAGAATTATTACTTGATTGTTTTCACATCAGAAACAATTTAAGGCTCAATAAATGCCAAGCATTTGAACAATAAAAACCTAACAGTAAAATGTCTTTCATTTCCTTATTTTTACGAGGCGAAGCCTCGTCAGAGATCGTCTTTTTTTTGTCTTCTCCTCCTTCTCCTCCTTCTCTTCCTTCTTCTCCAAAGTCCAAATAAGTTTAATAACTGCATCAATTTTGAAGATATCTCCCTGAAAATTTGTACGTAGGTCCCTACGATACTCAGAAATTTTTTTACCCGCGACGCGCGGTCCGCCCCCGCGGCTCAAAAATTATGAAAATTTTTTTTGCTTAAATTTCCTAAATTTTCAAAGAAAAGTCATTTTTACTGAAATAAAGACTATCCGCGCCCCTGTGGGTCCCGCTGGTCAACTCAGGGGGGGGGGGTCATTTCTAAGAAATTTTAAAAAATGCTCAAAATTTTCCAGTTTTTGGAAAAATTAACT
>JAOWAT010275625.1:0-19551 GCA_028571025.1 Longipedia americana
ACCTGAAAAATCCTTTCCATTGTAGTATCCATCCTATGCACTTTGCACGTTTAATTAAAAAGGCCAGGAGTAGCCTTAGAAGATGATCTTTGGTCAATCCAACGGGCAACTAGGTTTGTTAGATATGAAAAAGGACAAAGTTAAACTTATGAATGCTCATTAAGCCGCTATCAGAGATATAATTCAGTTTGATCCTTATCACTTTTTAACTTGTTCCCAGGACTGGTTATTAAAATTGTGGGGGATGAACTCTGCAGATAAAAAATAATTTGCATCTTAGAGATTGACCCTTAAAGGACATTCTGGGAAACTTCACTGCGTTGCTAAGTTTGGTCCGAGTGTATTGGCAGCTGGGGCAGACGGATCAATAAAACTATGGGACGTGATGAGAGTCGCTTACGACGAGGTATTTCAGCAATAAAAATAAGTGTACACACTGATCGAGTTACGTCCTTAGTTATTTGCATCGGGTGGATAGCTGAAGTAGATAAGAGTATGGGACTACCGACGTATAAAGCAGCCGGTTAGTAAGTTCGAGATTGATAATTCTTGTCAGACGATGTTAAAATACGATATTAACACTATAATATTCAACGATAAGAATGTTGTGAAGGTGATTGATATTAGGAACTTTAAGGAGCCGGTGTTGAGATTGGAGAATAAGGGTGTTTATTCCTACACTATTAATTCTATGGAATTTTTGAGTGATATTGAAATTGGTATGGGAGGTAATGACAATTTTATTACATTGTGGAAGTATTGATGGGAGGATAGATCCATACTCAAAGTGTCTGCAAGCTTACTATGTGAATCTCATTTTCGTTGTTTATTTGTCCATTATGTGATTTTGTAGTAATTTCTCTAAACAAATTTAACATAAACAAACCTCCCAAAAACCTGTCCATTATTTGATCAGTATTGCTTGATGCATTTGTTTTAAAGACAGAATCATGCACCATTAGTAACTGACGAAGAAGAGGGAGTATTTCTAGAGTTAGTTCCTGACCATGTAAAATTACTTATTGTGACTCCTGGATCGGGTAAGACCGCGGTTCCAGGAGTATTTGTCACTATGAGACAACAAACTTACCTTGCAAATAATATGAAGCTAATTTCTGAGGGGAGAAAAACCTATGTACGAGGAAGGGATAGACTTATAGAGGGTTTGGATATAGGATTGGGATTTGTTAAGGAAGGTACAAGGGGTAGATTCTGGTTTTCGCCTGAATATGCATATGGTTCGTAGGGTGGACAATAAATTCCTGGGAATTCGACCATAATGATGAATTTCTAGGTGATGTGGCTGAAATAAACACCATCTGAATAGGAAGACCTCATTTTTTAACTGATAAGTCTGTCTAAAGATGCAGACAAGGAGGCAGAGAAAGGTAGATGGTACGAGACAATGGCAATATACAAACGGGCGATGAATTTGATAACTAATAAGACTAAAAGAAAATAATATCAGAAAGATACTTAAAGAGTTATGATGGCTGTGCATATGAAGGCGATTGAGGTGGCGGTTATTGTCAGAGATTATTATCAGGCAGTTATTTGGGCCTGTCCTTTCTTCTAGTATCCTGGTAAGGGTCAGGATATTAGATGTTTGATGGCTAGGGGGAAAGCTTACTATGAGATTGGCGAGTTTGACTTGGCAGAGGTACAAAATATGTCATTTAGGAAGACTTTAAGCAGATTATTGTGATAAACCCTAGGTACTAGCATGCTAATACTGAGCTTTAAAAGATGGCAAAAAGACGAAAAGACTTGGAATAGAAAGGGTACGATTAAAAAAACGACATTATTCCGTTGCAAAGTGAGTTTATCAAATGTTCCGAGAAAGAGGAATGTAGATAATGGGTGAGATTCGAAGATAATCCTGTTTTGGACTTTCCAATGTTTTGTTTTGATGGTAAGGTTTACGAGTTCTCGGATGAGGAGTCGTAGATATAGGAAAAGCAATTGAAAAAATAGTAGGGTGGGTAATAAGAAAAAAAGGATCAATAAGTTAAAGAAAAAAAGGATCAATAAGTTAAAGAAAAATCAATAGATAGTAAACCGTAGACCGACTAGAAAAGTGAAGGGAATGAAGTTCTAAAGAATATGTATTATTTCTCGGAAAATACATCCGAAAAAGGTTAAGAAGTCTAGCAAAACAACGAACTACGCTTATTACATGCCAAAAATCCGGTTTTTCATTCGGCAAGAAAAGGTTCCTTAGCTTTTACTTCCCCCCGAGGGTTTGGTGAAAAAATATTTTAGTTTCCCTCTGTCGTGTAGTAGAAACATGAAAGTCCTAAAGGAGGCGAGTAAAAAGAAGAGGACAAGTAAGCAGCTGAATACCTGTAAGAGTAATAGTAGCCTCTGTCACTATGATTACTGGTATAATAATTTTTGGAAATATTGCTTCATAATATAGAGGGTATTAACACAAATCATGAGGTTTTATGTCTTCTACTGATATGCTAGTTAAGTTTATTTTAGTCGGCAAATTTCCTTCCACAATCTTACTTAAACAAAAAATGTTACTTTTGACTGGACAGATGTATTTTTCCTATGGCATGTTGTTTAGTAGAACGTTGATCAGTCCACGGGACTATTGGGCTGAACTTATCTCATGTTTTTTGCCATCTCCAACTATTATACGGTCACAATGCGACCCCAAGTTTACAAGACATGTTTCTATTTAGTTAAGCTGTTTCGGATCCAGACAGACATTGTCAGTCATGATAGTTCCGAGAACTTTGAGACAAACACTAACCAGATCGAAATCTTAACTTTCGCATGCTTTTAGTATTTCGAGTACAGTCACAATGATATCGCTGCGATATTGGGTTCTAAAAATTAACACTGGGAAATTTACTTGAAATCCTAATCGGACAGCAGATTGATGATAGTTCCTAAGGAATAGTACACGATTTATTTGGAAGTGGAGTCGAGTAAGATAAGAACGGCTTCATGGATTTTGGCCTCCATTACTGGTCTGACATACTATTTCATTCTCGTAATATTGGAGATAACCCTCAAACTTTCGCAACAAATTTATTAGTTATCGATTTGTACGATAAAATTTACCAGTATGTTTATGATCTGAGTTTTGATATTTTTGTATTACAAACTAGACAGGAGAACTTCTTTATCATAGTAGAGAGTGTTTGTTAAGCAGCTCAGAATGCAAGTTATCAAATCGGAATGGTTTGATATTGATTTTCTTTAGAGCAGGCTTTTCAGTTTTATCACTAAGTCTTTGAAGGATTTGGAATCGTTGACGTAAATATCCTGCCCGATTTATGCAACGGTAAAAAGGTTGGCTATGAGTCTGATGATTTTTATGATTGCCTCGATGTCGGACTATTTTTTCATGGTTTGGTAGTCCCAAGCGGCCATGCTGATCCCCATCTTTTAAATTTCGCTTTTCCCTTTCAGCTAGCTATCGGCGTAATGAGTGAAACATCCGTAGATTTAGGGCCAGACTCCAATATCGAAATACAGATGTGTTCTGATATCGGATAGAAAAGACGTCATGTTTCTAAATTATCCGAGAAATACGCAAAGATGAAGGCGACTCTGATGATAATGTGGATGTTGCTGCGATATACTTTGAAAAAAGTTCCTAAGGTTTTAAGAAATAGTTTTTTTTCATTGAGTTTATCGCAACATTCTGGATGGGAGGATATTTTCGAAAGAATTCTTAGCAGATTGAAAACCAAATCCGTCGAAGTTGGGAACATTTAAATGGCTTTTGTCCAGATTTCGAGACAGTTGCTGACTATAAAACATTTGTAGCTTTTTTCATCAACTGCTAAATGTCTATACGCAGATGCTATTTGCACCATAATGCTATTACCGTATTGGGACACATTTTTTTCGTTCCAAATTATAAAGTAACGATTTAGGAGTCTTAAATACTACTACTTAATCAAACTTCTCCGACAGTTTTTATTTGCTGCTAGATTTTTTATTATTGATAGGAGTTTTAAAACTGTTTATTAGACTGATGTCGGTTATTTTGAAGGATTTGAAACCTATTATTTCTGGGGTATGTTGAAGATTTATTTTTTGCTTGTGATTTTAGAGCTTTTTTGGAGAGAGGATAGCTTCCCTCTTGACGATGGTCTGACCGTGGGTAGTTATTAAACTTTTTTAAGAGACGATTTTCTCATAAGAACAGGTTTTTTCTAGCTTTTTTGACTTTCATGTTCAACAGACGTTACAAGTCCTTCCAGGACCGAAACAATAGGTTGTCCCAGGCCAACTTCTTCGATAACTTTATCTTTTCCTTAGTCTTGCGTCAATTTATTGACATCATCGATTACACATCTGAAAATGCTGAGGGAAACCACACAATCTTGTTATGAAGGATCGATTCCTTTGATTTTTAATTTGTGAAGATATTTAGCGAAAAGGATAAAACAGTCTTTATATCCGTGTAACCTTTGAGGGATAAGTGCATTTTTCTTAGATTAGACGACTCCGTTTATCTTTTCGTTGATAATTCTGTGAGAGTCCTCGTAGCTTATTTCTTAGAAGTTTTGGATTGTGGATTGGACTTTGTCGACTTGTTATTGGAAGTTGGTGGTTGTGATGGTTTAGTTGGTTGTAGATGAGGATTATAGGGTTTTTTCTTGAATCATGAAAATGGGGTACTTTTGTCGAGTGATCTCTTACGAAGGAATGTTGCCATTTGAAAATGTTTTTTGATAAACTCCTAATCGATATTATTAAACTTTCAAAATATTTCAAACTAAAAGAGTTACAAATATTATTTCTGTAATGGCAATTATATTAACCAATTATCAAAAACGTATCAGAGATAAAAATCATTCACTCAATTCCTTTGGCTAGCCGGTAAAAATTTTCCTTCATTTCGATTAGCTCATCAAAGGTTCCAGATTCTATAATTTTCCCATTTCGCATCATAATAATCCTATCTGCATCTTCAATAGTCGATAGTCTGTGGGCTATTGAAATAGAAGTGCATTGTTTTAAGATAGGTTTTATGTTTTCAAAAACGATCTTCTAGGAATCTGCATCCAAAGCACTCGTTGATTCGTCGAGCAGTACAAGTCTAGGCTGTCTTATCAGGCATCTTGCTAGTGCTATTCGTTGTTTCTGACCGCCTGAAACCTGTGATCCCTTTTGACCTACTTCTTTCTCAATACCTATGTTATTTTATTACTGTTTACCTTATTCCCAACCTTCGATAAAGGTTGTAGCGTGGCAAATATCTGTGTATTTCTTTATCTAGCTTTCAGATCTGGGAATTTGGCACTCAATGTTATCCTTCACTGAGCCTTGGAAAAGCACAGGCTACTGACTGACCAACCCTAATTGCCTTCGGTAGTCGTAAAGTTCATATTAGGATATTTATCGACCGTTAATCATGATTTTTCCCTATGTCACGGGATAGAATCTCAGAAGAAGCTGGATTATTGTTGATTTTCCACTGCCTGACGGACCAACAAGTCCTATCTTTTACCCTTTATTGATTTTTAGGTTTAAATTTTAGAGAATTAGCTGGTCTCTTTGAGGATATTTAAAAGTGACATTTTAGAATGTGATATCCCCGTCAATACTTTACTTTATGGCTCCTCCTTCTCTTTGTGATATCTGTTTCTCATCTTATGACTACAAAATGTCGAAAACATTTGCTCCTGCGATTTTAGCTTTTGCCATGTCGGGCATATATGCGCTGTTATTCCCAACACCCGCGGCGGCGAAGATGATTGAGAAAATTGCAATATAAACCGCCTGTGGATCTATGATCACACTTTTTGTAAAAAGGATTGCCGCTATGTAGAACATGATTCCTTCAACAATCATTATGTTTCCTTTCGAAATTCCTTGGAAAATAGCTGTTCTAGAAACTTAGAAGAAAATTTGAAAAACTGAAGCAATTTTCCTTCATATTTCTTGAAAAAGACCTCTTCGTTTCCGAAAGACTTGACAGTTCTGATGTTATTGATTGTGTCGCTAATCATGCTTCCGACCAATTTTTAAGAGGCCTAATTTTTCGATGTAAATCTCTTGATGGCCGCCATCTAAATGGTATTAGAAATGACCATAATAGGGCTCAGTCCAATAACAATCAAAGTCAATTGCCAGGAGTAGTAAAAGGCAAAAATCAGAGAGGTTGTGATCGTTGCAAAATTCAAGAATATCACACCGATAACACCAGTTGTCATGTTATGAATCTGAAAAGCATCCTGAGCAAGTTTAGATGCAATACCTCCAGGAGTGTTAGTTGGTTTATCATAATATTAGATTGGAAGGTTGAGAAGTTTTTTAAAGATTCTTTGCCTCAGAGAAAAAACCAATCTTTATCCGATCACACCAAAAGCAAATTGATAGGCGAAGGTTGTAATTCCACCTACAAAAGCTATTCCTGCGAAAAAGATGCAGTATCTGTCGATTTAACCCGCCTTCTAGGGGTTAACTTTGGCTTAGGCCAGAAGAGCAATGACATTGCTCAATGCAATATTAAACCATGGGAATATAGTTCCACGAACCAAAGAACCTAAACACCCGAATATGTACAGTCCCCAGCTTCCTCTGGTCTAGTAGAGTATTTTTCTGAAAACTTTTTCCTGTTTCTAGACGGGAGGGACATCCTACTCAGCTTTTTTTTACTATGGCTTTTCCTGTTGTATTGGCTCTTATTCGTCCTCATGCAGTTAAGATTAGTTAAGATTTTTTTTGGTTTGATCTTAGACTTCAATGTGTTTTTCTTATTGTTGTTCCGCAGAAAGTTGAGTTTTGACTAGCTGATAGTATTCACCTTCTTTTTAAATTAGGTTTTAATGAGTTCCTCTTTACAAAACCTAACCTTTTCCCATTACAATGATCTAATCTGCATTTTTAATCGTTGAGAGTCTGTGGGCAATGACAATGGTTGTCATATTGCCTGCTGATAGGTTATGAAGCGTTTTCTGGATTTATCGTTAGTTTTTTCTATCTAAAGCAGAAGTAGCCTCGTCAAGGACCAAAACCGATGGATTTCTACATATTGCTCTTGCGATGGCGACTCTTTGTTTCTGTCCTCCTGAAAGCTGAGTTCCTCCGTTTCCAACATAAGTATCCAGTCCTTCATCCATTTTCATGATGAAATCATATGCATTTGCCTTTTTGAGGGCATCTTTGAGCTATTAAGCTTCGATATCGGGGTTTGCAAGTCTGATATTTTCTTAGATTGACATTGAGAAAAGGACAGGTTCCTGTCCAACAAATCCTATTTTCTGGCGGTACTGGTCGAGATTAGCTTAAGAAAGTTTGTTTCCGTTAACTGTGAGACAACCCGTAGTAGGATCATAATATCTCATAAGAAGTTGGACAATTGTACTTTTTCCACTTCCTGACTATCCGACTAGAGCAGTGACTTTATTTTTCTTGAATTTAATGCTAACATTTTTTAAAACTTCGGCACTTTATGAGTCAACATCCTCAACTTTAAGTTTGGGATATTTGAAAGTAACATTTTCAAATTAAATATCTTTGATTAGTTCAACGGTTTCGCCGTGTATTGGCTCGACCATTGTTTTTTATCGTTCCATTAGAGTGAAAAGTTTAGATGCGGCAACTTTGGCATCCGCAATATTCTTGAGAACTGGTGATATTTGACCAATAGAGGATCCTCCAATGATGAAACAGAAAAATGTTGAGATAATTGATGCTGAGTCGTAGTTTTTGTTGACATCTAGAATCAAAGTCTTTCCATACCAAAATCCTAACGCATAGATTCCTAAGAAAACGAGAATAATGACTCCGATAGAAACACTAGCAAACAAAGTATATTTGATAGATTTTCCATAAGATTTCTCAAGTGATTTCATGAATCTGTTATGCTAGAATTCTTCTCCTGCTAAACTTTTTATTGTTCTGATTCCGCTAAGATCTTGTTCCGCAATTCCACCGGCTTCTTCATAAGCAACTTTATTTTTCGATGCGCTGAGCATCATCGACTTCATCATCATAAAACCTGCTATCACTAGCAGGGGCAGTACTCCTGTCAGGACAAGACTTAGCTCCCAGCAATTGAAAAACGCATAGAAAAATCCGAATATCGATGTTACCGTTACAGACTGGATCACTGCCATTTTTTATCCAACTGCCGTTTCGATTGCAACTATATTTCCCGAGACTTATGTGGCAATTTGGTTGGTATCGACTGAGTCATACCATGCAACTTACTGATCCAAAAGTGTTCGATAGTATCTCTTTTTGTACTAGAAGGTTTGTCGGGCACCTGTCAGATTCCAAAAGTACAAGCTGAAAAAATCTAGATTATTTAATGGTTACTTAGAACCCAGGCTGTAATTCCGATGACGAAAAATTTTATGGCGACTTTGAGTCCTTCTGTGGCGGCTTAGTCGCGATGATCTTCAACAAAAACCTGGGTGATCTGACCGAAGAAAATCATGAAAAATGGGAAAACCAGTCCAGCTCCTAGGGAGGCTAGTGACCCTGCGATCATGAGGAAAACATCGAGTCTTGTGGAGAATCGAAACAGCGAAAATATAGAGATAGATTTGGTTTTCTATTTCTCTTATGACTTCTTGTCGGGTTTTGGTTCCACAAGAGGCTCTTTTAGCTATTGAGCGGTTTTCTACTACATCAAATCCAAAAATTCTCAAATTTATTAAATATCAAAGAAAATAAAGTTGAAAGTTATTTAAGATTTACCTCAAATAAAAATTTACGAATTCTGACGATTGAAAAACTGTGTTCAAAAAAACTATTTTTTTCTTTTGCTTTTATCTCTCTGAGTTTTTTCGTTAAGAAAATGGTTTAATCAGAAATATGTTGGCTGTTTATGCAATTGAGTAATTGCTTATAGCAATGACCAAATTTTATGATTAAAAACATGGAATAATAATCATTTCCTTTCCCGTTGTTATTTCTCTCTTTTTTCTCTTTAATCGAGAATCAGATTGATTTGTTTGACAAGTTAGTACTGCTTAAAGCTTTTACCGAGGGAGTGAACTCTTTGTTAATTGATTTTACGAATGATTTCCTCATAACTCCCACGCCTCTTTTTTTAAATCGCATCTTTCTTCGTCTGAGTATACTTTGTGACAAACTCTTTGAAAGTCAGAGAAACATTCTGATAGTATTCCAAAAGTTGTTAAAAGACAGTCAATGCATCATAATTTGCTTAGGAGCTGGTGCATGCTTCTAGATCGTCGACTTTTTGAGACAGAATCTCCATTTTTTTGAGAATCATATGGGAAATGTGAAGAGAAAATTAATCGGGGTCACCAAAAGAGCAGTATGTTTTGTGTTTGTAAGCATTGACCAGGGGTTTGAAAAATTTCTAGATCTGTTGGTTAATAGCATCGACTTCGGCAGTAATCTCTTCAAACATCGTATTCTGGGCAAGAGTTTGAATCAGACACTCCTTATAAAGCTGTAGTTTCTTCCTTACACTTTGAATATAATTATACTAAACCTTATCGAGGTCATCTTTTTCTTTCTTGATCTATTCTATATACTTTTTGAGTTCGCGAATCCTATGATATGTTCAGTTTTTTTACTTTTTCATGACAGTCATTACAGCTGGCTTGAAATCGGGGTTACTGTTCACTTTAACGTTTTTATACATGTTACCATGATCTATTTGGAAATTTTACAGCAAATGAAGAGTTCCTCCCAATCTGTGGATATTTTATCGAAGTTGTCTATTTTGCATCTGCCTTATTTGTTACGCACTTGTGCCGTAGAGGTTGTTGCCTGTGGCATATTGGCTAAGAATGTACGGATTTACTCCACCTTGACCCATTTGCCCTCCTTGACCCATTTGTCCCTGACCCATTTGTCCCTGACCCATCTGTCCTCCTTGACCCATCTGTCCTCCTTGACCGGTTTGAAACGGATTCGATCCGACTGGATTCTGTTGTTGATTGACAAAATTTTGTTGTTGAGTTTGATTATTTTGAAAAATGTTTCCTCCCTGATTTTGCTGTTGTTGTCCTGGATTGGTGAATATGTTTCCACCCTGGGTTTGTTGGTTGGCGAAAACATTATTTCCTTGGGTTTGTTGTGCTTGATTGTTGAAAATATTACTTTGATTTTGATTGCCAGAAAAGATATTGTTACCTTGTCCTTGATTTTGATTGTTTTGTCCCTGATTTTGTGTAAAGATATTTGCAGTTTGAGTCTGCCCTTGTCCTTGATTGCTAAAAATGTTACCTTGTTGCTGGTTTTGATTTTGATTTTGTGTAAATGGATTTGATTGTTGTCCTTGATTTTGGGTAAATATGTTTCCACCCTGAGTGTTCTGGGTATTTTGATTGTTGCTGAATATATTGTTAGTTTGGTTGGTGTTTTGATTTTGTGTGAAAGGGTTGTTTCCAGGATTATATCCCATGATATTTTAGCAACTCGAAAATGTATATGTATTTATAATTCTCAATCAGCTATCAATATAATTCTTCAAACAATTTTCAAAACTTTATGGTTGTAAGTAATTAAAGCATGATTTACACTAATTTGTAAAATTTGTTTTTAAGGGGTCTTGCTTCTGAATTTTTAGTAAATAATTTTTTTCCAATGTAAAAATATGTAGTTACATAAGGAGGGTTGAACTGGTTTTTTTTCTTTGTATGAAAAGGACCGTTTTTGTATGTTAAATTGGAAATCTCGTTTTTAAATTTAGAAAATGAATCGAACTTTTCAAGGATATATAAGGAAAATCAAAGAGATAACCTTACATTTAAATTTAAACAGTGGAATTCGTCTTAGTGAGGGTAAAATGATTGAGAAAATCTTACTTTTTGGACTGGTGTGCTTGGGAATAGTACGGGTAGAAGGAAGCCTCTTAAGCCCGAACCTCGATACAGCTGCTGCTGCTGATATAGCATTGAAAGCTAGGTCACCGGAGAAAAGGACAGTTAAGTCCCAGCTTCCCATGAATGACCTTCATTGCACTAACATAGCCCGCTCTGGAAACTCTACCTTCAAAAAAGTTGATGTCAATGGTTGGACCACTCTAATTTCATCGTACCCAGTCAGAAAAGATGCTATCACAAAAGTAACTATCAAGTTCGATGGTTCGGAAATGTTGATCGGATGTGGCTAAAAAAATAAAGCTGCAATGAAAGATCAATATGTGGGACAAATTCCAAATACCGTAGGTTACTTCACAAAGTGGGGAGAAAAGTATATAAACGCAGATTGGATTGACTACGCCTCCCCAGCAGTAAGAGGTGACAATATTACGATAGTAGTTGACACAAGAACGTATTAGGAGTCAGTAGCATTTGAAAAAAATGGTGAATCTCTCGGAATAGCATTTTCTGGTGTAAATGAGTGGGAGAATGTCTACATTATGTTCAGTCTAAATTATGTTGGGGATAGCTTCAGAATATTGGAATTTGAAGTGATTGAAAAATGATGCTCTATTTTTTTTAAATTACCTATTCGAAGATTATACTACACATTGAAAACACTTTCAAACATTTTTTATGAGCGATTTAATCAAAAAAATTTGCGATATTTACTACGTTCATTAAAATATCATTCGAAGACTATCAATGATACTTAATATATGTAAGTAATTAGACAAAACAGACAATCAACTACATAAATCAACAGCAGAATTTGATATCTTTGAAACTCCTCGGTATTTATACTTTTCTTTTTATTTTCTTTTTGCTTACTTTATCTGTTGAACCGTGTCATATAATCTCTTTCCTTCATCTCTTAACGTTTGATACTGAACCTACTATTCTACTGATCTGAACTTTTCGAGGTTTGACTCTCTGAATTCGCTCTATAAATTGATGATTTTTCTTTGTAATTCGTCGTTTTCTTCCTGTGCCTCTTTTGTCACGTTTTTAATTTTTTCTTATTCGAAGTTAAGTCCTACTAATTTTTCGCTTAGCTCTATGAGACTCTTCTCCCTTCCTATGATTTTGAAAAAATCTGGATTCCTGAAATTTAGCCTTGGCGAAGTGACAGTTTTAACAGTTGGCCATTTTATGGGAGGTGCAAAGCTAAGTTATTTCTATAAGTTTTCTTTGACCTGTTTATGCTGGTTTTTAAGTTTATTTAGTTCTATTTACAAGATGCGATTTTATTCCTCGATCGATAGAAGTTATTCTTACGACCTTTCAATTCTTTGTTATTGCAGTTCGGTAATTCTCCTTTAGGTTCCAAAAATATCTTTGTTTTTAGCATTTCGGAATAGTTAGCCAATTTCCTCAGTTTTCTCACAGATTTACCTTTAGAGCTTTTCTTCCTGTAGTTTCTTTTGTTATTTTTTTCTATGGTGTTCGTCGATGTATCTTTGGTCGATTTAGTTGTCTTCTGGAATGTGTGGGGCCGGACGTTTATCTTGATGTTTATGCTCGAATGGTTGAGTGTACGGAGAACGTTCTTTTGATTCAAAAAATTGTGACTGTTAGTTTATTGGAGACTTTTATTGCTTTGCTCCGAAATGCTCAGTTTCGAATTGGTTTTTGTTTATTCGACCCAAATTAAGAGCCTACGTTTTAGAAGACCTTTATGCTCCGTTTTAGTTAACCATAAATGGATTGCCCATGTCTATTCTACTCCCACTTTTCTAGAAAGGACTGGTTGGTGATTTTTTTTTGCCATCATTAGAGTTGGAAGTCGGCGAGGCAAAGATTGAACTAGATTCGGGGACATCAATTCTTAAGTTTCCAAACATATTCGGTTTCTTTTATTATTGTTCGACGAGCAAGAAGCTATTCTGATTATTTTCTCGCCCTACACTTTGTTGAGGATTGTTTTAGGATTTCTAGAATAGGTTTTGAACGGAATTAAATATTTATCCCGGAGTCTTTTTTTCGCTTTTTTGAAATGGAGTTCCTAAGAGGGGTTTGTCCTCGCTTCGGTTGGATATTAGGGGTTGTTAGATTGAAGTTTAGAAAAGGTTGTTACTTTTTTTGCTTCCAAAAATATCCTCCACTTTTGAGTCAAATATTTCTGGATCGTTTTTGTTCTTTTGGGACTCAAAAGGATTTTTAAAATTTTGAACGGCGAAGGGATTGTTGCTTTTTGGTTTAATTAAATGTGCGTTTTCATTTTCTGTTGGCACAGTATTTGAATCAAGTTTTTCTCCAGGTGTATCTGATTTTGACCAGTTAGCAGCTGGTTAGGTTCCACATTGCAAACTGGTTTGAGGAATTCGCTGAATGTCCTGATTTGAACTAAATAGGTTGACATCTTAATTAGTGGTAGAGGTTTTTGTAGTCAAATCCTTCTGCATTTCATTGAAAATGTTGGCTGAGGAAGCTGGGACAGGTTTCAGAAATGGATTGTCTGAATTCACAGTGGAACTTTCAGTTTTGTCGCCCGATGGTTCTTGTGGATCTATTGCAAATGGGTTGTGTATTGCCGCTTTGGGAAGAAAAATGCTTTGTTTTTACTTTTATTACATATGATTCAAATTATTACGAGTGTAAATTAAAAAACAAAACTTAATTTCCAGTGAAAAGTGTACCAATTCTGAACGAAATGTTATTAGTCTAAGTGCACTTATCTTATCCCAAGAGTAAATTTCTTTCCCTAGGAAAGCACCAGACCAATGTCTTCCATTATCTTTGATTTTGTTTTTGAGAAGAAACTCGGTAACAGCTTCGGGAGTTGTTGGTCGTAATTGATAGCCTTGATTCCAAACATTTCGAGTCCTTTCCGAATTAAAGTTGAGTTAACTATTGTATTGACGTCTTGGAGATCCACACAGAGAAGTTTAGCAAACCAATATTCTGTTTTTTGGTCAATTTTCGGAGTAATGATAGGAGGTCGATGATTCGAATGAGGGACATACTTAATGAGTTTAGGAGGTGCTTTTCTCATTTCATTTTTGATTTGTCTTTTGTTTTCGAAATTCTCTTATCCCTGTTGAATATCGAGTTATTTCGGGTGGGTTCCTCTCATATGTTTCCACATAGCACTTGTACTCCCTCCTCTTACATTGAAGCTTTTGTTGGTACAGTAGTTGCAATAGGCCATTTTGGTGGAGTAATCTTTGGTAAAGAATTTCCAGACAAAAGAAAGGGTTCGCCCTGCACCAGCTTTATTAGCATTCCTTTCCTAGTTAAATTACTGGCCCAACGATTCCTCGTCCTCATTGTAGGAGTTTTGGATCATATTTTCCCGTGAATTTAAATCAGATTAAATTGGCTGATTCGAGTCTAAAGAACCGGATTACGCGGATCTTCAAAACGTAGAATCTTACACAATTCGAATAAGTATCTTGTTTGCTTTTTTTATATTTGTAAATAATTCAAACCTGATTCATCAAAAATTGGGGGGATTACAAAAAGTGAGAAACATTAATATTAAGTATCACGAATTGTCTTATACCTAAGATTCATTTTATGAAAATTGGTTGAAAGATTGTGTTATCTCGATGTTGTTGTCTTCCTATATGAGTTATTATTAGTTAGTTTTCATGCTTTTTTCGTCTGCTTTAAATGCAAGTTTTGGAGGAGAGTGTTCAGAATTTCGCTACTGATTTTTTCCTAGAGAATCTAAGAGATCCTCTCTTTCTATCATTTTTAAAGTTTGCATCAGTATTTTTTTTGTCTCCTTGAATCTTTTTTACTGAGATGTTGCTTTAAGAATAATGACTATCAAGTATTCATTTAATCCTATTCTAAAACAAGTCGAGAGGCAGGGGCCTGCTGAGGGCGTATTTCCAGTTTTTATGCCTTTTACATTGGGTATTTTCAGTAATTTATGGGTATTGTTCCAAGTGACTTGCCTTTAATTTCCGAAGGTTTTATTATGAATTCTGGTAGTATATGATTTCGTTTGCACAATGTTTCGAAAATCTTCAAATTTTTCCATTGCGTAATGTGACAGAATGGCAATATCGCAAGCAGATGAGTAGTTAGATCGATCCATTAGACCATGCGGATTATTAAATCTGGAATGATTCATTTTGAGCATTTTGGCGAATTGATTCATGTGATATATAAATAGAGCGCTATAAGAGATCTACTAATTTTTGTTTGACATCAGATTGACTAGTTTCAAGGGAGTAGTTTTCTTTTTCCCGATTTCCTAATAAGATTTTTGAAAGTATTTATTGCACTCGCATCTGATCTTTTTCCCTCCCCATTACGCTAGTGCCTGTGCCGCATCGTTTCCACTCGGTAGCATAAGACCATGTAAAGCATCATATACTGTCATTTGATCTCCATATAATAGATTAGCAGTCGTTCCTTAGAGGCTAGAAGCTTTATGTCCAACCCTTACTTTTTAGCTCTTTACGTCGATGCCAAATTTTTTGCATATGGATAATACTAAAACTGAAGTCATTATTTTTGTTAAAGAAGCGATTTACAGGCTTTTTTTCCCTTTGTAGGAATGTAGAGTAATAATGCGATTTTACGAACACTGGTAAACTCCATAGGCCTATGCATCAATATCCTCAATGCAATCATACAGTGGTAAATCTATCCTTTAGCACGTCCATTATTTACTGATTTTTTAGTAGAAAACAATTTTATCTTAGGGAACAGGTTAAAACTGGATTTTGATGGTTTATTCTTTTCTCCTAATTTGAAGGCCCTTTGGAGCTGTTCCAACATTACTTCGCTCTTTAACAGTATTAAACTTTTTTTGTAAGGGAATAAAATCTGTTTCAGAATTGATTTGACCAAAGTTAGATTATCTTTTGCTTCTTGACTAAAGGAGATTCATAATCTTTCGGCGTTTTTCCTTTATTTGAGAGTTTTTTTGAGCACTATAGGAGGTTTATAGAAAGCTTTGGGTCTGAAGACAACTTTATATTTTATGCGAAGGAGAAATAGTCTCTGCTTTTCCTGTGCTGAATGCGTTCGGCTTTATTTGTTTAGCTTTGTTATTGCTTTGGTATTTGTTGAAAACAGATCTTTTTGCGACGTCAATCCTTCTAGGGAGACGATCATCAGATACTCTTAAATTGTAGAATAACTTTTAGAATGCAAGTTATCTTGACTTCAGAGGATTAGGAGTGTACTGTCGGTACATATGCTACCTAGCTATTATTTTAACTTTCGACATAGCTCAAAAAAGCGTATGTTGTTTGCTTAAGCAATAATAAAAATATTATTCCATCTTTTCAATAATTAACAACTTTTCCCTTAAATAAAATTTGCTGCTATATAGTCGATATAAACTAATACATTCAGTAGAATGAAGGGGAGGAGGGTTTTTTTAAAAAATCTTTAGTTGAGAGTTCATATGTCAGTTTGATAGATTTTGCTAAATCTCAGGTTTTCCTTGTCTAGAATAGTTTTTTTCTATTGGTAATATTCTGGAAAGTAGCCTATATATTGGTTTCTAACCCAGTGACAGATTTCGTTGTTTTGTGTGATGTCTTGGTGGTTTCCTTCGATCCTTTTCCGAATCAGGTAGTCTTCCCAAACCAACCCTGAAATTGTAATATAACAGATTCCTACAGCTGATATCAAAACACTTTTGAAACTTTTCCTTGATAAAATGTAGTAGAATCCAATTAATGAAGAGTTGATGGAAAAGAAAATCGAAGTGTAAATATATCCTTTGAAACCCAATTTATCGGAGAATGGGATGCTGCTGTCGGTTTAATGTCTGTAGAGATTTAGAGTAAGAGTTTTTTTCCAACGAAAGTAGTTTCTTAGTCTGTCTAGCGTGCTTTTAGATCGAATTGCTGCCTTCTTTGATTCTTATTAAGTATCAGATCGACTCTGATCTACCATTTATAGGTATATCCTTAATTTAATGGTTGCGAATGGTAATACATAGTCAAAAACAATAATTTTATAACTGCAACAGTATGCCAAGAACTTAACACTCTCAGAGCTTCTCAGTGAACTCTCGTCGATCCAACATGAATGAGACCGAGAGACTTCAGGAGGATGCTGACAAGTACACAAAGAAATATGAGTGGGAAAGAAGGAATCTCATGAATCTCAAAGCGGTCGAAGCCGATCTGCAAAAGGAACTATCTACTCTTAAGACCACTGTTGCAAGACTTAAGAAGGAAAGCGAATAAGGCGAAGTCAAACTCATGTATACCAAACAGAAAAACCTGCAAAAACAAATTGACATCGTAACCCTTTATTTATTCAGAATGATAAACGCTTTAATGACACGATGGGAGACATCGACAAACTCAAAAAGGAAATCACTCTACTAAGACAGGAAAAGTCACTTTTCCAGAAAAACATTAAATCTCTAGAAAACGATATCAGCAATGCCGAAACTGAAATGAGCACTTTGATGACTGAAATTGAAGCAAGCCAGAACAACAGCAAAATGAACCAAAATATGATGCTCAGTCTCAAAATGAAAAATTAAGAAGACAAAACCAAGTATGTCAATGAACTGAATAGACTTAACACAGAACTCAGAAATCCGCAGTTGAATAAAGGAAGTCGAATCAAGTCTGGAGAAATCACAGCAGTACAAACCGACACTGCTACCATTTTGAAAAAAAGACTGACCAAACTGATCATTAACAACAAAGAGAAAGTCAAACTCATTGACAACTACCAAAGAAATATGAAAGTGATTGACGAGGCATTTACTACCATCAAATAGGCCACTGGGCTGACAGACATTCAGGAAATTCAGAACACTTTCATCAAAGGAGAAGAGCAAAATTACAATTTGCTCACGTATGTCGATGTTTTGAACCAATAAATCGATAATCTCGTTGACAGCAACGAAACTCTGAGACAGAAAAACTAAAAACTGAAAATAGAAAATGCAGACAAGCAGAGACTGCTGACGGGCACTCCCGATGATGAGAAAAAAAGGAGAAAAATTCAGTAACTAATTGACGAGAAAAAGAAAGAAGTCAGTGAATTCCAAGAAATGCTCAACGAAGTCCAGCCAATGCTGAAAGAAGTCGTCATAAAACTCGCTGGTTCTAAATTTAACCGAGAAAATCCCCACAAAGTCCAGGAGTATGAGAATTCTGGAGTTACACTTAACGACTCCAATTTGGATGAGTACTTATCCGAGCTCTAAGAATACACTAACAAAATCTTAATTTACAGAGGAAGAGCCAATAATCAGTCGAACGCCGAAATTTTTTCGAAGACTTTGCTATTGGAAGATCTCAATCCCAAAGACTTCAAAAAGAGAATTTATGTACTTTCTAGCGAATATTTAGGACAACAGCGGACTTTATACGGTGATTGACGATACAAAAGACAAAATGAAAGGAGTTGAGAAACTAGTCGACAGAGATCAACTTTAAGAAATGGCTCGAAGAGATCTGTAAAAGGTCAAAGTTATGGAGACTTCAATAAAGCAAAAAAAGAAGTGATTGTTGAATAATTATTTAATTTAGTAGCAATTAATAATAATAAGTGTAAAATGTATGTAAAATCATAAGAAAATGTCAGGTTGTACATTCTATTTGTTTTTTTCGACCTTCTATGCCCGATTTGATAGACTTGAGTACATTGGTTTTAGGTTGTTGATTTCAACTTCTTTCGAATTTGGTTATATTTTTTGATTTAGTAAATTTAAGTTTCATACTCATTAACTGCCTAGCTGAATTGACTATTTTTTTCGAATTAAACTATGAGATTACATCTATTTTACAGAGAATAGAAGTTTACATTTATTGTCATTATAAAACTACACAAATAATCGCATTAATTGGGTTTGGAATAGGATTCTGAGGGAGGCGTGCAAATGAGAGTAAACAACGAGGAAGAGCTCTACAACTCTATAATATTGAAATTCCTGATAAACCTACCGATGCAGGAAAAGAAGGATATGAATAGAATTTGTTACCACTGCGAAAAAGCTTACTATTACTACCAAGACAACATACTCGACAAAAAAACTTAAAATATTTCCAATTGGGAGCATAATCGGTTCAAGTTTTTCAAACAACTTCAATACTATTGCAATAAAATGAATTCGGAGTTTGCCAGAGGGAAAGTCAGGGAAGATCCTTCAAATTTTGGCGATTCTAGCGTGTATTCTCCATTCTTGAGCATTAATCCGGAAAGGATTGTGGCAAAATTGGGGTAAATCAAACCAACTTGTGGAGCTATCATTTTTAATGAAAACTAAACAAAGGTTTTTGTCATTAAAGCTAGTGGAAGACTAGGTTTTCCAAAAGGGAAGTGGAATGAGTATGAGAAACCTTAAGACTGCGCTGCGAGAGAAGTACAGGAATAAACTGGACTCTACATTCATAGCTGCATTAAATTGAACTAAAAGATTTAGTTCACAAGTCGACAGCAGGCCCAGAGCATTTTTTTTGTAGTGAGAGGGATTAGTGAAAACTAAAAAATCAAAATTGACAAGAGTTAGGTCAGCGACGCATTTTGGATGAAGGTTAGCGATGTCAGCAAATATCAGAACAAGTTTGCGGAGAGATCAAGAGATGCTTGGAAGTTGTATCTGAATGAAATTAAAAACGAAGTTCCCAAAATGAAATTCGAGGATTTCGTCAAAAATTATGCCAAACTCCCTTAGATTTCGAAATAGGGTCAGGAGATAAAATTCTAAAAGCTTGGAAACCCTTTTCTCGATTTCAAATTTGACAGGTAGAAGCTCTTTAGTATGTTTAAGTGATGTTTAAACATTATT